>VZRF01012041.1:0-29877 GCA_013396875.1 Vireo altiloquus | reverse complement strand
CCTGAGGGAGAGGGGGGAAGGGAAGCGCCCGCTGCAGCCCGCCGGAGAGCCGCCCGGGCGCGGGGTCCTGTCCCCGCCCGGCACAACGGCGGCAGGGATGCGCTCGCACAGGGGAACCCGCCAACGCTGCCACCTTGCCAACAGGTGAACGGAGGGGCCGGCTCAGAAAAACAGGCAAACCTGCCCCGAAGAGCTGCCCTTAGTTCCTGCACCTTTCTGGAGCCACGCCTTCTGACGCTTCGAAACACCTATAATCTCATTTTATCTGGAAGGGAAGATTCATGAATTGTTGGGGGCTCGGGAGAAGCCTCTTTCCCAGGCATTTTATTTACTCTTTTCAAACATCAAAACGATTACCTCCAAGGAACAACAACATAACCTGCCAAAAACCAACCCCTCTATTCCACAGCATCAGCTCATCCCACTTTCATCAACCCCCTCTCCCCCATTCACGTAGAACTTGCAGTCCTACAGCAGTGACTGAGAGATTTGAACATGTCATCAAAAAAATTAAAACAAGAATTTAATTATATATCTAACTCAAATGGTGTAGTGTCTCAATTTTTTTTTTTTGGGTGATTATTCTGGTATTACAACTGTGTAACATCCATACTCACACTACTAAGCTTGGGGTGGGGGTGGAAGAAAATGTAATAAACACAAGTCCACACTTAGCTTGCATTACTCTACACATTGACAAATTGGTCTGAGTCCCTTAAAAGTCACAGGCTCAAAATAGGCAACAGCCCACATGAATGCTAAGCAAGGCATTCATGTGATGCATCATCAAGCAGTGGCTGTTGCAGCACTGGCAAAGCCCAAGCACTTCAAACAGCCGGTATCTAAAGACAGGAAATCTCAAACTGACTACATGCTTCCATTTGAAACAGGTATTATTACATATTGAAGCCATATACTATTTTATGTTTAATGTATGATCTTGTCCTGGTCCTATCTTGCAAATGCTGATAAGAAAAATTGATAAGAAAGCTATTTTACATGAGATTTCCATAGTTGGTCCAGTGGTAATGAAATACATACAGAAGGTATGCATATTGCTTTTCCTTTTCTTCCCTTTCAGCAAGTATCAAAGTTAAATACATTGTATGCCTGCTGCACCAAGGCCCAGCTTTAGTTTCATTCACACAGCAAATAAGGAATTAATTCTATTGCATATGCCTTTACACCTCTCTAAGTGTGACAGTTATTTTAGTTTTCAAATGCATTAGTTTCTTAAATAATTTTCCAACTATGTTCTTAGGGAAGTAATTTCTTTTATATTCCAATGTTACAAGCTGTGTACTGCAAATGATCATTCTGAGGACAGAGTAGGACATAAAGAAATGTTACATTTACTTCACAGGCTTGTAAATATACCAAAAGTTAAAAATACGGCTCCAATACAAACATTGAGAAAATGCTGGTATCTCTATAGGCGGAAAAACACGTGAGAAAAGGTGGGGGGGGAGAAATGAGCATTTAACAAAATATATTTCAAAACCTTAAAGACTAGCTTATCTCCAAGACAAAAGGAATCCTTGAGCCACAGATACTTAATTCTAAAATCCACACAGCTCCATTTGCTATCATCTATACTAACAAATGCTTTTTCAAGAGTGGCCTCCCACAACTTTCCAACAAAAAACCCAGGATCTTTAAGATCTTGCACATCCAAAACTTTCAGAGCCATTATGCATTATGAGTATTTATTTTTGCCTGTGAGAAAACAAATCTAAGCACCTCTTAACTTTAAATTGTCCATATCCCTTATTTCCAGAGAAGTACAACAGAAATCCCCGAGCATTCTCAACTCCTTACCTCAACAGAACCTGGAAGTAGTCTGTAATCTTATTGTAAGGCTCTAAATAAAAAGTCATTCACAGCAGGAAGCAATACAACAGTCACTGTAATCCGAAGCAAGAATTATTAGAGAATGAACCGTTAGTGCATTTATTATATGTTGATTATCGATGACAACACTAGAAATTCAACTTCATAATTGAGAGAATATGAAATAAAGGATATAAAGGACTTGTATCAAAGTCTGGAAGATTACCTCTACTTTAAGCGTTTGATGAGGTTACTGAAAGCCTGGAATGTCTTAGAATTGATAATAAAAATCAGTCACAGCAAAGAAATGGCTCACTTTTTGGCCTAAACCTGTTAATTGGACTAAGACACATGCAAAATTTCTGCACAAGACTGAAATCCAGTTTGGGTTGGAAAAGGTGAAGGATGTAACTTGTTGGAGAGCATATCTGATGAAATGTGGATATGAGGGAAAGTCACGGCAAGTCTGCAGTGTAAAATAGATAAGACTTCATATTCGCTACATGAAATTTCAAGAGACCACCTAATATTAAATTGCAATAGCTCTTCAAAGGTCACTGCTTATAGACTGGCTGCCAAATACAGTCCTTTGTCTACTCTTAAAAAGCAGAGCAGTCATTGTCCCTTCTCAGTTACCAGCAGCTCATGTTCTCATTGTTCATACCTACCACCACGGTGTGTATTCCCTTTCCTAAGAGACCATGAAAGGTGGTTTTAGTTTTTGTGTTGTTTTGGTTTTCTTAAGAAAGAAGGATACTATGCATACTAACCTGACAAGCAGCCTTTTTTCTTTTTTTTTAATATCTAAATATCTATACAATTTAATCTTTCCAAATTAATCTTTTTCTACTGATCTGAAAAAGTGCATGACTTGAACTCTGACAATTTTATATTCCAAAGAGTATGTCAGTTATTTCTGTTGTGAAGTTCAGCAAATTCAAAAATTACAGTTAGTGAAACGGTGCCTCTAGATAACTACCTACTTTGGGTATTATGGAGTACAAAATATTATGAACACTTGTTGTAAGGCCTAAACTGAGTTTAACAAGAGCCTTATTTTAAATGGCTGAGGGCTTCTTGAAATTGCCAATTTACTACATAGAACAGCTCCCACATAAACAGCAGGTCTATATAGCAGCTTGCTTTTCAAATTTCATCGCAGTAATTATAGACTAAGGTCTCAACCCCAGAAATCCTCCATGCCCGAATAACTTCACACATCTGAGCGCTCCCATTGTCCTCCGCAGGCACATGCTGTGGTTAACCGTAACTTAGATGCACCTGTCTTTGCAGAAGTCCATGGTTCTGAAAACTTTGGAATATACACAGGTGACACACCTTTAAGGCATACTAAGAATGACGAAAGACACTTTTGTCCTCTCTCCACACCTTATCTTTTCCAATTTACGGAAAGAGAAAAATCATATTCAAGACAAATTATCTGACAATATAAGAACAACTCAGAGGGTATACAAATCAGATACACCCAGGGAACTGTGTTTTGAAGGGACAAAACAAGGCCAGTGAAAAGAAGGGGAGTACCACAGAGGTATGACAGTCTGCCTACCATCCAAGGCTGGAGGGAAGACCTCAACTCTGAAGCACTTCCCACCATTTCATATTAAAAGGTGAGCTAGGTTTAAAGAAGACAGCCAAGCACCTCGTTACATATAAAACAAACTTGCTCTCATTTCCCCCAATTACTTGGTTTATTTTAGTGACAGACTATGTAACTTTGTCGCACCAGATAACAAAAATTAAAATCGTGTCTTTTATGAAGTTAAAAATCTAAGTTTAAGGATGCTTAACAATTTCATCAGCATAACAGATGCCAAAAACGTGACTGATAATTTCAAACATTAGTGTGACTGATGCAAAAGATTTTCATGACTCTTAACTGTCATTTTCTTTCATATTATTATTCAAAACTAAATCTTCTCTTTCAGCAGAGCTAGAAAATAACACTCTTGAAAAATGCTCCATACAGAGCACTTACCAAAGTAGCTACCATCTCCAACCATTCCGAAAAGAATTTAACTCATATGTGCCTTCTGTTGAAGAGTGGGCATGAAAGCATCCATTTAGAACAGAGTGCCCAAAGTATATATAAAATGTCTCAAAACATGCTGTACCTCATTACTGTTCCTTCCAGCTTTAATCTCCTACCTCTTCTCCCAATTTCTTCTTTCATTTACCCTTTTCTCAAACCATGCAGCCAAATTAAGCCCAGGTCTAACCCCTCTACCAGCTTGACTTCTCCTAATGTCTCAGTTTACTATCTTGAAGCCCCTTTAGCCTGACTTTGTTCATTCAACATAAAATCATATAACTTTCTCATATGGGTCACACAGAGCTTGCTGTAAGAATATGAACAATGATAAAAAGACAAGCACCATTCTCTCAGTTCTAGTACCCAGACATAGTCCAGGATGATGCAACAAGATGCAATCACAGAAAATAGGGAGGAGGGGAAGAGAGAGGAAAAAAAAAAGTACAGTTACACATAGCTTCAAATTGATACACAGTAAAAAACAAGGATAAATTATTTTAGAAGCATTGTAAATCAGAGCCTTGAACTTCATTCCTTCATTAGCAGTATACAGAATTCTGTCCTTGATCAGTGTATCAGGCTATATATAGAAGACTCTTTTAAGCTGTTACCATTACCACCTCATCAAAAGCCTCAATAAGGCAGACAGATAACAGGAAAAATTTTAGACCAAATGTAATGTAAAAGCATAAGAAAACAAATTTATAGCATATGCTGTTGAGTAGTTAAAGGCAGATGGGGTTCAAGCAATATAGAAGTACAAAAAAAAAACCAGAAGAAAGTGCATAGCAGTAATACACAATAAGATTTTTCCCTATTTGCATTTTATGGTACAGAAGAAAATAGCTTCTTAATCACAGTTTCTTTTTCATAATTGCTTGTTTCCCACACATTAGTTACTTTATTTTGCTCACAACCATTTCACCCACTGGAGAATACTTTACTCCAGGTTCTCACCTACTAAACTCTCTTTGTCACTGGCCAACCACAGGTTTTGAATTATACTCCTACAGTTTTGTATAACTTCCAGTGGTGCTTTTATTCACTGTCCAGACACAGAAGGTGGTAACTGAAGTCAAACCCAACCAGCAAACAGAATGCAGTAGAACAGGTCATATAGCCACAAGAATGTTGTGTAATCAATTCTGACTGACTTCCCTCAGGGAAGCTGAACCTCCTCTGCCAGTCAGAGAAACAGCAGTAAAGGCTTCCCACTGCCACGCAAAACTTTAGGGCAGAAGAAAAAATAGACTTAAAAAAAGGGGAAATAATAAAATCATTATGCAATATTAACCCCTAAGACCAAAAAAAAACTGGGGGGGGGAAAAAAAAAGCTTGGTCCCTAAAGACTTGTTTGACATCTTGGCCCAAAATACTGAAAACAAGACTAGTCTCTCAGTTTTCTTTTCCTTTCTTTTTCGGCCTGTCCGTAAAACTTCTTAATGTGTAACCCAGTGAGGCTATAAGAAAATACTTGACATCAACAGACTACATGTAGGTACCAGCTGTGAGAGGTGGGTTTTAGTCTTTTTAGTCTTTGGGGTTTTCTTTTGTCTGGGTTTTTTTTTTGGGTTCTGGGGTTTTTTTGTTGGTTGGTTGGGGTTTTTGGGGGGGGGGGGGTGGGTGTGNNNNGGGGGGGGGGTTGGTTGGTTAGTTGGCTTTTTTTTTAATTGATCAGTTTTACACTAGAAATATCTACTTCTACTGTATTAATCATGTGAGGAGGACTTGGAAGAAAAGCAAGCTATTTTCTGCAAACAAGTTGCTCTCTCCGATCCTCAAAGAGCCTCTAAACTACTTTCTACATTTTTTGTTACTTTTTGTTTACAGGGTAAGCTTTTACTAAGAAAAAAAGTACTGCTGCATTTTCACCTTTGCATATGTGTTATCTTCTCACACTCCAATCTGCTAAAGCTGTAGTTACAATGCATCAACAGGAAGATTTGGCATCCTTCCCTGAAGTTCACTTCTCCTCTTTCTCAGACTAGCCAAAATTCTGCTACGGAGATTGCTCTATTTTTCCTCATACCTAAATGCATATAAGGATATAGGTCTTACCTGTTCCACTGCATTTGTTCTGTTTTAGGGTTGCTTACCACTGGCCACTATTTCCAACTTGGTGTTCAAAGTATAATGCAGGGGATATAATGATAGCACCAAGGCATATTCCTCCCTAGATACACCATTGTCCTGGTTCTGGCCCGGGTCAGCAGGAGGGGCATGACCAAGACATTATGCTATTCCATACCACCTCAAGATTGCCAGGGCAGGGAAACGGGACTCTCTCTCATTTCCAAGAAGGGTATTCCTTTCCAGTTTGGAAATCATGGCTGCAGTAGGGTTCAGTCAGGTCAGGCTCTGAGGAGAGGTTTTTGCATGTGAATCATTCTCTTTTTTTGTATACATTTGTTGTTATTATTATTATTGTTGTTGCTGTTACTGTTCGTTTTCTTATCTCATTGCTGTTTCCAGTAAATTGGTCTTCTTTCGAGCTGTGATTTTTGCCTTTTGCTCCTCCGGTTCTCATCTCCATCCACCCACAGGGGTGGCAGGAGTTGGGGGAAGGTGGTGCAAGCAGTGTGGTTTGGAAGGTCTTGGTTTTGAACTAAACTGGGGAGTACCACTTGTAAATCACAACAGCCATATATATGTTAAGCTTACCTTCTGTCTTAGAGAGTATTACATCTTCTTCATAAATTAATAAACTTTGTGAACATAGTGCCAACAGCAATTCTGTATGTTGTTAATACATAATACTACACTATGCCAGGTATGTTTGAATTCCATTAAACTATAGGCTCAGTACTTAGTAGTGGTCAGAATAAACTTACTCCATTTCTAGGACATGCCCATCCTCCAAATGCTGTGTGAAGTTCTGATCCCTTCTTTAAATTAGAGATACTAGAAAGAGTTCAGAAAGGGGCAGTGAATAGGATCCATAGGATGGGATAGCTACAAGGCCCAACTAAGCAAACAAGAAGATCTTAACCTGAAAAAGAGATAACTGAGGAGAAGAAAAACTAAGTAGCAATGGAAATAAAAATGTCACCATCTGTTCTAACAACAGTGACAGCACCACGTAATTCATGTGTTAATCCTTGTTAGTTTTTACATGTGTATGGCCACCACATGATAGGCTTATCAGGGTATGTGTATTTGGCACAACAATCAAGTCATCCTAGTTTCAGGTCACCCTGCCCTGGTTTCATATCAAACCTTTTCCCATCAACAGCAGTTTCACATAAGCTAATAATACCCCCTAAAACTTTTTATATCAGCAGAAATATTTTCTGCAGCTACAACTATAGATGAAAATTAAAGAAGACAAAAGAGAGCTTATGCATTTATGCCATACAAGGGTAAATGACAAGGAGATCCACTTGTCAGTCCATGCTAACACATGGTGTTAACCTAGGTAAGACTCTGGCACTTATATCTGCTCTCAGCGGTATTTATATGTGGATTTAAGTTCAAAATAAAGAAAAGAAGGTGGTGCTTTACATAAAATGTAGCTAAGATATGAGAGCTTGCAAAGGATGGTTTGGTTGCTAAAGAATTGCATTAGTGAGAAAAGCTCAGTTCAAGAAAAATACACTGAGGAGGACTAAAAATTAAAACCCACCACTCAGAGGAGAGAGGCTGTCAACTAGACAAAAACTGCTATACAAGTACTCTGGTGCCTCTCTCTTACTCTGTTCTTACTCTTCCTTAAGCACTGACTTTTGATCCCTATTAGAGACAGGATGCTGACTTGTGGTTTGACTCATTAGAGCTGTTCTCGTGTTTCAGGGACATCATAGTATCCTGTTTCAGAATAATATTTCTGTTTAATCCAAGCAGATGAAAAGCTTTAAAATGCTGATAAGCAAGAATATTCTCAAATGCAGAAAACAAGAGTACAGCCTGACATCAATTTGGTTAAAATCCTATCTGCCTTCTTTGGCTGACTTAAGAGAACAAATCAAAATTAAAATGAATAAATGAAATATTATTAAAGCTGTAAAAATTGTCTATTTAGTTCCTAAAGATTTTATAGGCATATTATACTGAATTATTTTACTTTACATTTAAGACTCATCTTTCTACATTCTCCACATATATGCCATCACACTTCCTCTGTTTTCATTCCTTCATTTTACACTATTCACACAGTTTGTCTGGAAGAAGGACATACACATACTAACACTACACCAGGCTGTCAAGTAGGTAACAACTTCCTCAGCAGCGTCTGTTGACAAAGCCAGTGTGCTTTAAGCACTTCAGGAGAGCTGCAGAAGGAAATCAAAAAGATTATCTAATATCAGAAAGATGGAAAGAATGGATTATTAGTATTATCATTCGTCTTCTTCCAGAGCATCAGGCTCATGTGCTCCATAAAACTTCGTCAGGAAGAACTGGTGAGACCATACAAGGACAGTTGGTAGGGCTGAGAAACAAGTCCTCAAAGAGCTAACCATGGTATTTATGAGAAATTGTTTTTTGTTTTCAAACATTTAAGAGAACAAGAAACTACTTGGATACTAAAACTTTACATACACACTGCCATAATTTCCATCCCTCGGAAAGCCTAAGGACACACCAATCCATTTATAATCTGAAGGCCTAAACTAATGCTGTAACACCACTACCAGCTGTTCAACTACAACAATATCAAGTGAATTTACATTTTGGACAGTAACTACAATAAACAGACAACAAACAAAAAAACAAGCAGACATTAAAGTTCAGGAAATCACTAGCATGATAAATAGATACCCACTGAAATTCACTCATTTGATTACGACATCCCATAACTAAGATAAAACATTTTCTCCTTAACCTAAGAATCTGGAATTCCAGTCAGTAGGGGTGAAAGGAGGGGTGCTAACAGGAATTTTTAAAATCTTGAAGAATAACTTTGTTAATTAGCCCAGTTACCCATGTAAACATAATGTTTAGCAACTTCTGTTCCAGATAGGTGGACAAAATCCACTTCATGCATTACTAAAATGTAGAAGAAATCATAGTTTGATATTGTCAGATAGCCTGTGTTTAGCTGCATTAGCAGTATGAAGCACAGTAAAATGTCTGCAGCCTAACTACAACCCAGCAGAAAAAAGTAAATTATAACTAGTTACTGACAATTTAACAATTTAATTCTATAAATTAGCTGTGCCTCATGCTTGCCCTTGTGATCACAGCAAGTCATGTTACCTCATGTTTCAATTTATATAGCATCATTTGGGGGTGAATATGTTCCTTACTTAAGAATGACAATGAGCTCTTTAATACAAATATTGCTAACTTGGAAAACAGGTTGTATGTAACTCAGGAAAGAGATATGTGAAACTGTCATAATGACTGTCATTTCCAGTCAGTTTTATACAGTTTTGTTATCCATATGGATGGATAACAAAAACAATGCCAATGGTGCAAAATTACTTCAAAAGCTCTTCTTCATATCAGCTGTGAATAACAAGAAGAATCCGCTTATGCAATTTCCACGTATGAAGAATACAACAGGAACTTAAACTTTTTATGCGGGAAGTAAGCTATTTTATTCTTTTCTTTGTATTCTTCCTTCTCTTTATAGAGGGCAATAGCTAAATAGAAACAAGCATACATGTGAACAACGTTCACATGTTGTTGGAAAAGATAACTAGCACTTGCTTGAAAAATGATCCCCCCGTGGTACAAACTTCTTGATTATACTGAACTGCCTGCACTTGCTGAAAGTTGCATTCTGTTCCTCAAATAATGCCACAATATTAGTTTACCATTATAAAATTTTTAGCGCCCATATTTAAGGCACTAAAAATGGATTGTTCAGGTCTCTCTCTTCAGGCAAGGGACTCCAAACCACGGGTAGGAAGGTTTTAGGAGAGCGGCAGCGTTTTATGCTATGACCTGCTGCCATATCCTTCTCTTCTTCAGTGGCAATGCTACCACTGCATGGAGATAGTAGCGGCTGTAGCATCAGCTTTTGAATTACCACTTTACAGGCTGTCATACTAAGGTTAAGTATTGCCAATTTTATGTTAACACCATATGTCAAATTGTAAACTGTCTCCACACTGAACTCACAATACAAGCAACTAAGCTCCTTCAACTGAAGCAGGAATCTCTATAGTTACTGAAAAGAATGCAAGCTCATTCAGTACTCAGACTCCCACAGACAGATCAAAGTACCTCGAGATGTAAACACCAGTGAGGTCATTTTTCGCAAACCATTTTTATTGCAAATAAGGTTTAATCATCTGATTTCAGTAAGTGCCTTGAAAAAACTACAGTCTGACAACAGTACAAAAATCCACCTCCTACTGAGCTTGCCCTACACTTAAAAAACAGTGAAAACTGATGCAGTCCTCTCTGATCATATAAACAACACTAAATTCTGAGCAAAATTATGGAAACCTCTAGGTTTCACCTCACTGGCTGGCTAAAAGTGAGTCATAAAAGGAAAAAGCTTGAATTTTTGAAGAGACTTGTTACACCCTTCAAGCCCAGCTAATAGCCAAGAATTGTGACTCTCGCAAACTTTAGAGACAGGCAAAGCAAATCACTGCTGTGAGAAAAAGAACTGATCAGACATTTCAACTTCTCATCACATTCCATACTTAAAATATGAATCTAATAATATATTTCCATTCTGGAGATTTCATTTCTTTAGAAAGAATTCTTTTTTTCCTCTGGTAAATTGATGGCGAACAATGAATTATCCTAGTGTAAGATTTTGCTTAAAAGCTAAATAGTATAGCTCTGTAAAAATTAAACCAGTAAATATTAGCTTATATGACTTGACTATTAAAGAACTAATAGCTTTCCAGAGCTAAGTATAATATGTTTATATTGACCTCGCAAGAAGTAAGGCAAACAGTCTAAAAATAAAAGACAGATAAGTCATGATAAAAATGACTTCCACAAATTGCATATATAGATGTACAGTCTCTAGAAGCTCTGGTAACACGTCTTTCATACAAAGAGGCAGATGCTTCCATTTCAGTATAAAATCACCATACTCATTAGCCAGCACTTTAACAAGGAAAAACACTAACTTCAGTACTACAAAGTTTTGAAAAGTAACAAAAGCAAGTTTTGCTCAAAGCTGACATGCAGCATCCTTTCAAGGCAGGGCTTTGGTACAAGCCATCCAAGCCTCCACATGCACAGCAATGTAATTATTTAGCATGTTAAAGTACCTGAGAATTGCGAGAAGAATTCGCAATTTCAAAATACCTACTTGCTCTCCATAACACTGCCACTTAATATCTGTCATTCATGCAAAGAAAACAGCTACTGGAGAACGTAACAGGAGTACTAGACACATAATTACTAAACATATATATGTATTTCCTTTACAATACTACATCATCACAATTTCTGTATTTTCCTCATATGAGACAGTAAAGGATGGGTCACATAAATGCTTTCAGATGATGTTAAGAAGAGCAAGAGTGTAGTACAGTATCGGTTTTAAAATAATGGTGATTCCCCAACATGGAACTATCCACCTTTCAAATAAGATGATACTAAAAAGACAAATTGCTATCAACTAAATATTAAAGAAAAGTCTAGGTGACAGGACTTTCTGATTACTGGGTTCAGTTAATGTTTATTTGTTTAGTCCCATATAGTACCAAGGAATTTCCCACGTAAGAGGAGTATATGAGGTTAGCATTCTTTCCCAACATCATCCAATTTCCACGTGCTTTCAACAGAAGGCATATTCACCACTGTGTAACAGCTTCAATGGCTTTCTAAACCTCAGTTAAGTACTTAAGTATGAGTGGAAATGTGAATAGCAGTACTGTGCAGCTTTACAGAATTGCTGTCCTGAGAGCCAAGGGACTGAGCAGTGAAATACTGAAATAAGCAGACTCCTTCTGTTAACTTACTACCCACTGAATGATGGGGAAAGACTACAATTACTTTAGAAATTTCATATTCTCAGCCTTTTATCTATGTAATATATGTGCAGCTTATGGTTCCATTTTCATTAGCTGAAAAAAGAAGAATGATAAAGACAATTTCTTAATCTTTCATTTTCTCCTCATTGCACGGTCTTGATTTTTAAAAAAATCTGCAATTCTGTATTTTTTTACATAAACTGTGAAATGTTGATGTGCACTCTACTGTCCATGGCAACTTATCGAGATTGCATAAATTCATGTCTGTGCTCATTTGTACTACAAGCTTACATTCTGCAGCTATACAGCTTTCAATTTAACTACATTATTTCCACAATCATTTTAACTACAGATACACTATTGCCATTTTGCTAATGTTGCTAAGATACCAGCCTTATAAATTCTTCCAGTCCCACAGACTTAAACCACACTATTTGGCAGGGTTAGCCTGCTAGAACCAGACCTAAGGCCTCTGCATTCACATCATGGTCTGGAGGGCCTGCAGTGCTGAGTAGGATGTGATCTTCCAGCTACTGGGATGGTCCTGCCCTTCCTTAGGAGGTGGGACATATTCCACATTATGAATTCATCTGTACTTAGACCTAACAGAACAAAAATATGACTAAAGGATAAGAGCATTTAAATAATACTAATAATAATATAAACAAACCAAACAGTTGATGCTAAGTGAGTAAGAGAGAATTTCAAAATTGGCACATGCAAGAAAGCCCTTGTTTTGTCTTCTCAATGAGATTTGCTGTACTAAAAACACAAAAAAACCCACCTGACACATTTGGACACCAAAGAAATGAGAAACACAGATGTTCACCTCCTGAATGCAAGTATATGTGTAACATTTTTCAAAGTATGTTACCACCTTAAAAATAAAATTAACATCCGATTCTGATCTACTACGATATTTATTGTGATTTGATGTACAATAAAACATTTTCCATGTATAGAGACACATAAATCACCATTCACTTAAATAAAATAATAGGTCTTATTACTATTGCTGCCTCTTACAGGGAGTCCAGAATTGGTGCAAGCAAACAAGTCATTCGCAAAAAATTAAAGTTCCAGAAAAGAAAATGCATTCATATTTATGTACCAACCCCCATTCCGATAGTTCAGTGTTACAACAAGCTGGGAGCTGCTGGCATGTGCAGCAATTAGCATTGATTTTGACAATGTAAACAAAACAATCACCTCATCTGCCTGGACTCAATTTACGTATCTGATTTCACAACAACTAATGGGCAGAACACTGTCTCTGAAACTATTTTACTGTAAACTCATTTCTCCTTTGTCACTGTTGGGGTGGCCACAACACACACAGACTGTGCCTCTGACAATGTGCAAAAAAGTCTTTATTAAACAAAGCAACTTTTTAAAATAAACTTTTAGATGTTATTATGTGCGTTACATAATTATTAGTTACTGTTAACTACAACATATTACCATTGGCTACCTATAGCACAAGCATTAAAAAATTCAGAAAAATACCAAGTGTTGATATATTGTTGTTTTTCCCCTTCTATTTTTTATCTCTTTTGCTTCTGTTGATACTACATTTACATGAATAAAAACTAATTGCTTTTCTTCTTATGAGCTTTTCTTACGAATAGACGTTAACCATGTCCAAATTAAAGTTTGTGAAGCCATCAGACCAGCTGTCGGCCTCAACCCTCCTTCATGCTTGAAGTGATGGAAATTATTTATATGAACAATAACCAGAGTAGCTTCAGACTTTCAGTACAGGTTGTAAATATTATATCAGACAAGCAAGGCACTCACTTTGTTAAAAGTGCCATATGCTTAGAACAAAGAATTATATACAAAAGCCAGTTGTACACCTAATAACTTCCCAACTCTTAAGCACCAGCTTTTAGCATGCTGGAGCTCTCCAAGTAATGAGCCAGAAGGAATATGGAGATTGAAGGTGTGCTGGCTTGTGATACCTGTATTGGTATACAAGTTAAACAAATGCACATTCAAGACATACCTAATTAGATAGAAGGAATACAGGTGAGAAGGATGCTGGTAATGATACGGCACAACCATCCAGTACAGTGCCAACATCCAGCTGCTAAGTGCAGCAAAGGGAAAACATAAGGCAGAAGAGACATTGCAGGGAAGGAAAAGAACTAAATGCTAATGGGACAAAAAAAGAGGAAAAGGCACTAAAAAAGCAAAAAAAATCCAAGCAGCAGTGCGTGATTTTAAAGTAAGAGAAAGTGACCAGAGTATACATTTAAGTTTAGTATCTTTAACAGAAATTACTTTCTTTCTCTCCTTCAGTTCACCTCTTTGACTACTGCTAAATGAATGTTAATGCTTTCAGTACATGAACTGTTTTCTTAAACTAAAAAAAAAAGGAGAAAGAGCTTCCCAGTTCTTTCTTCTTTGTATTACTTCAGTGTTTTTATAGTGTTCACAGTAGAAAGTTTTCTTAGCAACTTTTTATCTGGTCAAAAATTCATACTACTGTGCTTTCTTTAGCTTCTAACAATACCTCTACTTTTGGCTTTTGCCTGTTTCACAGAGGTGGAGCTGAATGCAGCAAAACAGACTTATCTCTTAAAGTAACAATTAAAACAGCCTGTTAATTTTTGCATCAAAGAAATATTGGAGAGAGTGAGACTTCCAAAATCCCAGTGCAGAGAAGAAAGACCATGTAGCTACATATTTGCCATCCTCCTACCTGACAGCAAGTTTTACATTTGTCAGCAGCATGTTAATAACTGCCTCGTATCAGAAGTCATCCCACACACTGGAATTGTTAGGCAAGCACACAGAAAAATGTTCAACCCCTTTCAGGTTTCAGAACTGTCTCTGTGAAGGACAGATCATCTTAACAGAAAAGGATGAGATTTGGTCATATAAAACCAAAACAAAATAAAAACCAACAAAAAACCCCACCACACATAAGAATACAACTCAGAGAAACTTTTATGCTGAAATTAACTTACCGATGGATGCATCACCATCCAAGAGATTGTCATCTTCAGAGGTCTGAAAATCCATAATTACACCTGCTCCATCTAAAAGCTCCTCATCGCTGCTTGCACTAGTTATGCTGTTGTAACTGTTTCGATAGTAGCCTCTATGAAACAGCTGCTCAGACTCCATTTAGCTGCTTTATAACCTGTATGTATATACACAAAAAAATTATTTTGTATTTGATTATTCGAAAAACACTATAAAATTTGTATCAAAATAAAACAAGAGTATTTCATGGTTTAGGGAAAACTTTTTATGGTGACAATACTACAAGTTACAAAAAGGTAACAACAATACAGAACAAATTAATCTGATTCAAGAATTACCAATTAAGAAAAAGAACTTCATTAAAGCCTTAAATGAATCCACAGCTTGTCTACATCTTAAACACTTTACATAAAGCAAGAAGTCCAAAAGGATTATAGAAGAGCTGAAACAGGTTACAGAAGAGCATGGTGACGACAGAGAACAAAATAGCTTTCCTTCTATAGGGCAACAAAACGGATCAGTACTCTTCAGTCTGGAAAAGATGCAATGTAGGAGATGACACAATAGATGTCAGCAGAATCACAAGCTATGTGAAAAAAGTCAAGAGCATCAGCTGGTTTTCAGTGGGCCCTGCACAACACAATGAAAGTAAGGTGATGAGCAGCAGTAGAAGGGCTAATTCTTCATACAGCATGTAGGGAAGTAGTGGAATTCTTTGCCACTTTGCAGAAGAATGCAATGGTTCATAAAGCAGTGAGACACACTGACAGAACAACAACAACAAAAAAACAGCATCAAAAGCTGTTAAAGACAACACCTCTGTTGGAAATGCTGGAGGCTTGGAGAGCGTTCTGGAGACGTGCATATGCTCATTCTCTTCCCTAGAGATCTGCTACTGGCAAGACAAATCTCTTTAACTTTATCCATTTTATTTCTTAAAAAAATATTTACAATTTAAAACATATTCTCTCTTCAGATACATTTCTTCCATTTATCTTTATGTGAACTTTTTCTTTGATCTTCTAATATTTTACAGGCACTGAGAAAAGCTTAATGGACAGCCAAGAACATCACACATTAACGTATTAGGAAGCATATTCTATTTGAAAATTCAGTTGCATCTCCATTCTTTTACCTAAATAAATCAGGTCACAATTTATAATTAAATCAGAAGGTATACTTGAAATTGTTCAAAAGATACTAACTTTTCACAAAAAGCAATTTTTTAAATTCACAAAAAAATGGTACCTACAAAGACCAGGCCTCCCAAAACTTCAGTACACAAACAGACTGACTACTTCATTACTGTGTTCACACCAAGTCCTGTTAGTATCCCTCTGCCAGTACCAGTGAGGGTTATCATCAATGGAAGCCACACAGCATAGCTAAAATAAGAAAACGGGACTTCCTAGAAGTGTTTCCCCTCATTGCATCTTTTGTTGCCTTTCTCCACCTGCTTCATGCACCAAAGCCATGTCATAGACTCATCTGCCAACTGGCCTCCTGCACAAGTGAAATCTTTACTTAAAATTTATATGGATTTTCCTATATTCTGGTGAGATTTGCAAGGAGACAGAACACTCTTCTGCCTTGTCCATAGAAGTAAAAACAGAAGATAAAAAGCACAAGACACAATGAAACCCCTGTAACACAATGTAAGGTTCTGTCTATTGTGTTCTTCTCCTACTGTAGACCTGACTTTTTCTAACAGTTCTTTTTTCCTGTTACTTTAGTAATCTTTACTATTGGGCAGCAAACAATTAACAAGGAGGAGAATGCTAACTGAATGGTGGCCTATCACAAAAACTTGTTTGTGAATTTATCAAAACAACAAAGAGGTAGCAAATGTAGGCCCCAAAAGTATTACTACTTTTCTGTCAAGCCCACACCTCCAAACTGAATTCAAACTGCTCCAAGAACTCCTGAAGATACTTACTGTGAGTAAACCACTTAAACTCTCAGAGAGTAAACTCTCTTGTAAACCACAGGCAAAACACAACTACCAAAAGCAATTACTTGAGCTCAGAGGGAAATGATTCTATGGCGTTAACTGACCCAAATTAAGGAAGCACGAGCACTGAGTTCTGTTATTAACTGTTTGCTGTTGTGTTTGATGCATACTGAGGGCATGGTTGAAGTCTGCTTAGTCTTTTAATTACAGCACCAACTTTAGAAGCCACGTACAGTTTTTTCACCTAATAAAGACATTTTCCTGTAATATTCTCAGCAAAAATACTTAGTATACAGAACATTTTTAATGCATCTTTTAAAGTAAAAGACTGTTTTATTTACATTAAACTCCACAGCTTAAGTTAATTTTACTAGAAACCTGCTATTCAGAATTAGAGAAATAACTCTCCCCTTGGATAAATGTCTCTTTTCCTAGATAAATATCAGAGCAGTGGATTACAGGTATTAAATTTTCCAATAATTGAGAAAAATGCTTCCGGACTGGGCTATAATGGAAGGCAAAGTTTCATCAGTGGGTCAGCAGCTGACAAACAAAACCAACACTGCAGAGCCAGACAGAGCATACCACAGAGAACCCCTGTAACACCTCTCCACTAGAGTGATTCCACAGCCAACTCCTCTGGCACACACAGCCCTCCAGTCATGGGACAGGCATGATACTACAGCCCTCCTCATTTTAAATGCTACATGTGTCCTGCTGCAGAAGCATTGCTGCTGACAGACCTCTCCAACAGCCAAGCAAAAGCTGTAATACCAAAACCATTCATTTGACCATTTTAACCAAGACTTCAATTATTTCTCTGCATTCCCAGAGAGTCAAGTACCCCAAGTGCTTTGTATCTGACTCCGTGTTACAGATCCTGCATCACAGCATCATGCAGCAAAGGAAGGAATATGGAAACTAAGACCAGGCGAATGCTAACTGTTCCATAAGCTTCACACAGGACTAAAATTTTACTTAAGAGTATGTCAATCACTAATGTGTCCAGCACTGTCTGTAACTAATGGCAGGGAGGACAGTTCAAGTCAACGTACAACAAATTTCCTCATGTGCCTTAAAGAAAAGGGTTTGTTTAACAAGCTAGGATAAAAGGTTAGCAATGCACCATCTTGAGCTGTGTTAAATACTCAAGATAACTTATAATCTATGTTCGTGTGACCTAAAACACTGCTGGTAGGTGAGAGATCTGCCTCACTTAAGGAAAGGGAGAGATGTGGGCATAGAGGGTAGACTCCTCCTTGGAAACAGATTGGTGGGAGCATCAATGATAATAATGAAAATGAAGAGCCAGGAATATTATTTCTATTGCTACAACAGCCAGAAGAGAACCAGTATTGTGCCTGACCCACTCTGGTGCAGATTATCCTCAGTGGATAACTGGAAGAGTATGTTCATATAAGTGAACCTGCACAAATTCTTGTGGAGTTGAGAGGGGATAAACAACCATCCAACTTGCCATTTTTTAATGTCAGATCCATTCCACAGACTTCCTGCCCTACCCAAAGAGGCACTAAATGGTAAATGGGTAAAAACGAAAGTTCCTCAACAGAAATTGCACACAGGAAAAAAGGGTACTGGCTGAATGCTAGTCAAACTCAATCTCCGGGAAAAGCAAACAAAACATTCTACACCAGGTTCCCAATAAATTCTAGTTACGGTAAATATTTAAGCAACATACCTTTTTTTCAACCTAGACTACTGTAAAAATCCAAGAGGAATTACAAAGGAATAATGAAAACATTAAAGATACTACCTTTAACTTATTTCTACAAAGCACCACATTTTTGATAAGAGTCTACTCCAAATATCTCAAAAAGCAGACTCAAAAATGCTTCTGATTATCTTTGAAAAAACCCAAAAATATTAAAGCAATGCACTGTAAGAATAACAAAAAAAGAAAATACAAGCAATAACCAGGAAGCTCTTGAAACAGGAAAGAATTTCACTCAGCTCATATCCAAGCCTTCTACGAAAAGACTGTAAAGTGAAAAAGGTGCAAGTAACCCATCACGCTTCTATTACTAAGGTATTTCCAGATGTCCTGACCCATCAAAATGCTCATACAAAAGCAGGTTAACAGAGAGGTCTCTGGCACAAAAAAAATTAAACAACAACAAAATAACCGAACAAGCGAAAAACCCCAAACCAAACTGAAGAACAGAGAGCTAAAGCAGGATATCTTACCTGTTACGACTAGAGAGAGCAAAGAAAGTAATGAGCACATGGGCATAGTATACTGTGGAAAATCTAATTAAATACAGTGCAGGCAGGAAGTACATTGGTAAAGGAGAACAGTGGACAAACAGCTACATTAATAGCAGAAAAAGCATATAAAGGCTGTGCTGCACAGTCTAGTACCACAGGCATTTTTCTGCTCTCCAACATCAGACAACCTGCTTATCTTTCAAGCTCTATAATTAAAAGGTCAAGTAGGGAAGCAAGTCAGATGAGGGAACCACTTCCAGTGCAGAGACATGTCTGTGGAAAAGACAGAGCAGACCAGTAAAAAGCCAGATTTACAAGACATTTGTTGACAGCTGATGCAAGCAATTGGTAAATCTCCAGAATGTGCTCTGTTATCCCATAAAAACAATTTTCTGTATCTCAAAGGAGTGGCAGGAAAATAAAAAGACAGCTTAGGCTTGTTATTTCCCCAGAAGGGGGGTGGAGTGAAAACTTAAAAGTACTCTTCCAGATTCCAGATTAAAAATTTGCTTTAAATAGTTCAAAGTCAAAAACGACTAAAAACCTCCAACAACAACAATAACAAAGAATCCAACAAACACAATCAACACAAAAACCCCACAATTATTCATCTTAACAAAAGAGTTCTTTCTCAAACTAAGAATCCTGATTAATTAAAAAATCAGTGTAAAATTCATCTTTTCTCTTTAGTACTAACAATTAAGCTAAAAGGCAGTCATTTGTCCTCTAACTCACATAAATCTTCCAACAAACTCTACTTGAGTACAGCACTCAGTGAGAATGTTATACACCCATGAGGTAAAAGGAGATTAAATTAAAATTATCAATACAAGCTTTACACATAAGACTATGTTCTACAACAGAGAAAATGCAGTGATAGGAACCAAAGTGTAATTTGCTGAAAAAATTTTGAAAATAATATAGAATTTTAAATGGTTTAACTGTTAAGAACTTACAAAAGTAATTATTTGTTATTAAATAGTCAGGCCTTCTATATATATCAAGTTCTTTTTAAGTATCCAACTAGTGTATACTTTAAGAATAGACAAATAATATGACAGGGGCATTTCCCACACCCATGCTTTAATTAAAGTTTTAACATGTATCCATGTATGTATGGTGGTCTATGTCAAAACATCTGCTCAAAACATGAAAGTAGAAATAAGCTTTTATCACTGAATTCTAAACCTCCCATATTACATTAATTTAAAATCCTACATCTTCTTTAGTTTTTAAAAAAAACTGCCCTTCAGAAAGAAATTTTAAACTCAGACATTACAATAATTTTACGATAGTTCTAAAACTAAGGCCACATTGTGACCATTCTTTCTCTTTGTCTCATCAGCACGAAAATTACATTTCCATTTTCACCACAGACTCAGCATATCCAGCTTTCATTTATTTATTCTGTCTGTGACATGAAAATATTTAAGCAGGACGAGAACATCACTCATCTTCCAAACTCCAGGTCTGGAAAATGGGTGAGTGAATTGTGAGGAATTTCTCACTGTATTTTTCAGACCACTAGCAAATTATTTCTTCGCAAAAAGACACAAAAAAATTTTAATACTTTAAGTTAAGCTTCAACCACAAAAATTCTTAAGGATACTCAATAATTCAAACTGTTAAAATTTAGGGAATGCATATGCTAACCTTTACAGAAATAGATACACAGATCATTCTCCGTAGCACTCAAAAAAAAAAAAAAATCCACCAAAAACCTTTTTGCTTTGCTGTGAGCGTGGTGATGCACCAGAACAGATTGCCCAGAAAAATTGTAGACGCCCCATTCCAGGAAGTGTTTAAGGCCAGGCTGGATGGGGCTTTGAGCAACCTGTCTAGTGGAAGGTGTCCCACAGCAGGAGGGTTGGAACTAGATGATCTTTAATGTCCCTTTCAACTCAAACCTTTCTGTGATTCTATAACCAGTCTCAGGAAAGGATCCTGGTCAATTTTTTCCATCTTTGGAGAAACAAAGTTCTGAGGGAGCACTGCCAGTTAACTGAAGCTATTTGACTTTAAAAAACAAAAAATCTATTGAGTTTATATAGTGGATTCCTAGATCATCTTGGAATAGAAGATAAAAAGTCAGTTTCCAAAAATATCCACAGGTAAAGCTTAGACTAGTTTCATTCATAGCTGCTTACAAAATAAAACTGACACTCATGGAGGAAAGAGACATACTCAGATATGAACAGAACCACATAGACAAAACTACAGGAAAAGATAATACTTGTAAAGTACAGCCTTAGCTTTAAAACTGCAACAAAACCACTCAGTATTCATATTTATGTTCTACTGAATCTTACCAATTTTAGTTAAAAACACTTAACATAACAACAGCCCAAAAAATTTCTTCATTTTTATGTCAAATAATGGCACAGAATCTCATCACTATATACCTGATCTTCACAGACATATAAGAAATACTCATTCTGATAGTATTTTTTAGCTCCTCAGCTTTAAAATAAAAAAAAAAAAAAAAAAAAAAAAAAAAAACCAAAAAACAAAAAAACAAGCCAACAAAAACCCAACTAAAACCTGACAGCTTAATTACTGGATGAATACCGAACTCGTGCTTCTGGTCATATGATGCCAAACACTGAGAGCATTGACTTTAGTTTGTATAAAGTATTCAAAACCACTGTGTCTCCACTCCCTAAAATGTCACAACCAGAAAGACTATGGCTACCCATAGTTGTGAGAGCTGAGGAATTAAACCCAATGGCACAAAAATATCAGCCAATGGAACGCATTACTTCTTTCACATTCAATTACTAATGCGGATACTTTTTAATGGCATTTCCCATCCAGCAAGTTATTAACGTGAATACCCTAACAGCATTCAACCAAACTGGCTGGATCAGCTGAAAACTCCAATTTAAATTTACCCATCTAACCTCATTTACTGATACATTAGAAAATACTCTGTTACCGTAGTTGAAGAGTAGTCTCCCAAACAGGTACAGTAACAAGCAGCTCCATGAGTGGTAAAGTCTTGTAGGGGTTTTCAGTCAACAGTTTATAAAGGAAAAAAAAAAAAAAAGCTAACAACATAATCCCTGAACCCGAACTAAATATAAAAGCGCGTATGACTCAAAAGCTTTAGCTTCACAGGCAAGTACTGATCCTTAGTCAAATCACAGTAAACAACTGTGTCCATGGCTGCTGCTTTGGAGCAAGCCTAAAATACATGTAAGATACAGTACTAGTTTCTAAACTCTTTGGTCAGTACCTACAGCTGCAAATACTCAGTCCAGGAAAAAAAAGATGAAGAGTTCCCTTGGCAAAAAAAACTCTGGTGTCCCTTCTATGATCATATTCAGATGAGAAATAACATTGCAACTTGTTAAGACAACTGAAAGGCAAACCCCATATTCCTCTTTTGAAGGGCAGGAACTATGACTGCAGTTTCCATTGCAGACAATGTAACTTCTGTTTGTTGAGACCTAGGTCACAATGCTCATTTTCTGTTTGATGAAAAGACACTGCAAGAGTGTCTCTTTACAGTTTTTAAAGGTTTTTGCTCCTTTTTAATGTGCACTTGTGTTGAAGGGTATAACCTGAGGGTTATACAATGGAGCAAAGCTTTTATACATCACCAGAATGACCAGAAATCTTGTTAACCATACTACTTTCCTTCAACTTTTCAGAGAAACGCACTGAGAAGTTCCTAAGTATGTGTACAGATTCCTAAGTTCAAGGTCACACCTGAGTTGAGAATCTTTCAGGTAATTCCATTCAAGTTCAATATAATTCAGGATTGTCAAACTGGAATCTGAAAATGTACCATTATCCCTAGTTTAGCTCTAAGCATCTTCTCAATAACAGCAGCTACCACAGATTTTTAAGGTCTGAATTAAATTTTCTTTAGAGACACACTAAAGCCCCTGAGAGCAAGGAAAGAATCGTATAGAGCTCTCCAAAACACAGCATGGGCACAGGACCACTATTCGTGAAATCTTGTGGGGATCCCTGGTGGTTCCTGGTCCTTACTCTTCCTACTAAGAATTTTCCAGCTTCAAAGGAATGAAGAAAACACCAGCTCAAGAGGAACATATCCACTGTACTCTTTTAGAAGTGGCAAGCATTTGGCCACCAGAAACAAAAAAAAGGCTGGGCACTCCTCTTGGTATGTGTAACTGTAGAACCCCAGAAGATACGGGGCTAATGCATATGTCCCAAACACTGAAGGCTGGACGGCTGTGGAGCCAAGCAAGGATTGTTGGTACTAACAAGCCATGAGAAAGAACAAGATGTGGGTGGAGAAGGAGCCATGCAGAGGTAGGGTAGCACTCCTCCAGGACAACCTCCTTGGTCTAGCTCCCGGACACAAGCACAACACAGTACAGCACAAGCACAGGAATGAGGCCAAGGTGTGGCCATGGACTGCACAAAGCGATCAAGACCCCAGAAGCTCCCCAGCCCATTTCCAGAAAGGTCTGAAAGAATGGACTGCACATGATGGGTAATTTGCACAGAAAGCAAGAAACCTGCCTTCAAGGGGAGGAAACCTATCTATTAAAAAGTACTCCCAGCAAGCCCAGGCAGTGCCCCCAGGACCCTGGACATCTCATTAGCTGGACTGATGCTGGAACCAGGACCAGAGATCTCTTTTTCTCTCTTTCTCTCTTCCCTTTCAACCCTACCCCTTTATCCACAGCCCATTACCATGTGCTTAACATAGCAACTTTCAGGCCAAGCATGTAAATGTACTAACCAACTTTCTGATTGTTGGCAGACCCTTCGACTTTCATTGCTCCTTTTGACTACGAGCATTTACAAATCTTGAGTGCTTCCTTCCCCTTAAGGGAGGGACGTCACAGCAGCAGAGGGATAAACTGACAGATGCAGTACGTACAGCTATTTAAATTTCAAGGCCAGGAGCCCTGACAACAGGCTTGCTCCATTTCTTGCTCTGGATCCTCTCAAACAAGAGTATTAAGACAGCAAGGGGAGGAAGGATTGAAGTGATCTGCGATCAACACCTGGAACTGGCTCATGGCAGACATCTTTTGCTGGACTACACAGAAGCCACCTCATTTCTCTAAAAACAGCACTTCCAACCATTACTGGTGGCCATTCTGGTAATTTTCAAAGGATGAAATAAATATATATATGTGTTCACAGAGACCTGTGAACCTCTGATGTTAACAAACAAGACTATTAATAGCCTGTTCCTGCTTTTCAATAGAAACAGATATTCTAACTACAGGAGATTAAAAAAAAATCAAAAGGCAGCGAAGCCCCAGATACACAAACAGCACCAAAAGCAAAGTATTAGTAAATCAAGGGTGTTAGCAGTTCAGAACGCACAGCAAGTTCCCCTCACTTAAATATTCTTCTCTCCAGCTGTAAAACCTACTTGAAAGATTGGCAAAGACACCTCCTAAAATAACATGTACTTTGTCAGGGTCTCTATGACCTGATAGACAAGTTTCTGGCAGGAAAGTCCAAGGGAAATTTACTGTTCAATAGTGGTACCAAGTTGAAACGAGACTCAAGGTGGGTATTTTATGAGGAAAAAAAGAAACTGGGTTCATGTGAGATTTTTAATATTACAAAAAAAAAAAATCACCTAGAGTTTACTAAAAGGCATCTAGCTAACAGACTGCAAAGAATGTGAGTTATCTTAAATGTGTTATATAACCACAGAGATTAGGTCAGTTCACTGATTATTAAAAATAATCCATCCTCTACCAATCCAAAGAAACAAAACATTCTTTAAAATTTGTTAGGAATAAACACTGAGATTTTTCTAGCTGTGGTAATGACATAAATATTTAGTGCACAGATTGTCAGGTCTCCTCAGGTGTCTTAGAACCTTTACTACCCAAGTTAAAAGAATATTCACATCTCAGCACAAAACAAAAGAAAACTGCAAAGTCTGTAAGACTTAAAATAATTTAATGTTGTCTAGAAGACAAGCAGCAAAAAGTCAAGTAACAGTGAAAGAAATCTTCAGTTTTCCTTCCTAGATATACTCCGGAAATTTACAGATTCACTTTTCAAAATCAGAAAATGAATGTGTTTGGAAGCATATGGAGAACTGAATTTTTTTCCCAACATATACACGAAATAAATTAAAAGCGGAAGACTCAGGGGAAAAGCTGCAGTAGATCAAAAACTACAGATAACGCATCAAAATCCAACAAATCTGGCAGAGAACACTAATTTGAAGATAAGAGTGGAAGGAACTCCAACACAAACTTATCTTTCAGGAAAACAAGTACTTGAATTTAAACTGGCAGGATGTCAAAATATTAAATCACCCCAGTAGCTCTATCTGGAATTAAAACAAAGTACTGAAGTGAAATGTCATTTTTACTACTTCAATTAAGAAACATTTCTTCATGATATTTTATTGCAGTACGAACATGCAAAATGCACATTTGAGTACTTGATCTCTTTTGAACTCTTCAGAGAAATTATCAAAATATATCAAAAATAAGGGAAAAAAAGTAACAACAAAAGTTATTTTTATCAAAGAGTCTGTCCTTCAAGACTGAACTTAATCCACTTTTTCATTTATTACTCCTCCTTACCCTCACAAAGTAAGCACAGTCTACTCCTGCAACAAGAAAGCCTATGGAAAATGCTCAACAAACAAAACAGCTGAATACCTAGAAAGTTCAAGGGGAAAATACCAGACCAGACTCTCTGTAAGTTATTAAAAATAACTGCTGGTACCCACTATGAAGTTATAAATTCTGTTCTTCACATTCCTTTCCAGGAATATATGCTCACGACTACTTGCTACATGATACAAACTAATAAGAATACTCCAGATGTAAACAGATTTGTAACCATTTTAACAGTTTTGTCTAGAATAATTTCTATTACGCATGAAGTCTGTGAATTACTTCATCAACTCTCTTATCCAGTAATAAAAAATATCAGTTAAGTATAATTACTATCTCAACAATTTACATTTTTCAGTTTCTATGTCTTTAAAGCAGAGCACATTTTCCAGCAGAAAAAAAATTTTATGTGTTTACAACCCTCTTATCATAATCAATATAAATTAGCATTGTTTTGTCTAGACTTTATTTTCGCAGATGATTTTATAAAGGCTTCCAAAATTCAAAAACAATTTTCAAGGCAAACGACTCTAATTGTCAACTTTCTAATATTCTGAGCATCTTCAGTTTTCAACGCATGGCATATAAACAAGCACTAAGTACTGTATAGCAGAGCCTCCTTGTTCACAAGCACAGGTAAAAGCCGGCCTGACACGTGAAAAACTTTAACGAGTCAGACAACACAGAACCTGCACTTTTAGGTTATGACACAAGAGAACAACTGAAACAAGGACAACAGAATTAGGAATTTGCTCACAGGCGTTAAGTTGAAATCTTGGTTTTGGGAAAATAAGCAGGGAGAGTACAAAAGCAGTTCCATGCACGTGATCACTGCCACTGCTGACAACCTTTGGAGTTTATTGGGTTACTGCTGCTATCAACGTGCCAAAGGAAGAAATTTAGGAACGTGCAAAATAGTCTGAGAATTAGGAAATTAACTCAAATTGGCACTATCACTTCTGGCACAAATCTCTTCAATAGTAGAGCTTCTATTCCACTTTTTAAATTTATGACCAAGTTAAAAATATCCCAACTGCCAAATTATTATAAGAAAACTTGATCTCCACAGTTACACCTATCCACATGCATATGAAGTCAGCTCAGTAAGAGCAGGAAAATACTATCTATCTCAATGTTCCTAGAAAGCCTTTTGGCAATGGTTGTGAACTTGGAACAGTTGTCCCAGCTCTAGTGCTTGCACTCAAGGAATCCAACTCTGTTGTTCAAGGTAAGACACACATACACAGACCCCAAAGCAAAGCTGGGTGGGGAGAAAGCCAAATTGTATATTCAGTGAACAGGAGAACATATATTACTCAGCCAGACCCATCTGTTCATAGAGTAACCAGACCAGTGGGTTTTCACTTGCAGGTTACTCAAACCTCAATTTGCTACAAATGTTTGGTGCGCAAGTGAGCACAAGAGGAAGTATAAACATGGTCACAAGAAAAACGCTGACAAATTCATAAAATAAAGTGGTTCTGAGCAACACAGTCACAAGAGCAAAGGCCAACAGCTTCAGGTGTCTTTCCTGGTCAAGAATTTGGATAGGCTTGTTCTTATTACAAGCAGAGAAGAGGGGAGGAACAGGGGGGATTTTACCCAGGATTACTTTAACTTGCAAGTATGCACCACAGAGGGAACAGTGGAATACTAAACCACTCAAAGAGGGCACTGTAAAAATTTGGACAAAGAAAACCTTGGAATACAACAAGTAAAATATGTTTCTAGAAACATTACAATACACATTGTGTATGACATCTACTATTGGTAGGCAAAGAATTTTTAGGACTGACATACCACATAGCAATACGAAACAGAAGCAAACAAGAAACAAGCTCCATTTTTCTGAACACCATGTAACTTCTGTTTTCACATGTGTTGCAGAGAGATACAGAGACACTGTGTTTCAAGCGGTGAGTTTCAACCTACCAGTCGTTTTCCCAGGGCAGAACTCCTTCCCACTCTGACAACTTTGCAGCAAGTTTACATCTGATTGCCAGCCAAAGAGACAAGACATCAAATTTACAGCAGTCAGTGAGACTTATCTTAGCAGAACCCATAGTGGCAGCTGGTGAGTTCTCTTTTATTATGCCTCACAAAGGTATGTTTCCTATGATGCACAAATATTTTTTTTAAATTTTACATTACAGCATATTGACATTTCCTTAAATAGGGAAACAGTTTTGATGACTATCTGCTTTCAAATCTGTCATACCAACACATCCTTCATTCAAATAGCTGTATCTGCAAAGAAGCATTTCTGTTGCTAAGGGATACAGAACATAAACCCCTTCACAGGTCTACCAAAAAGAAAAGCATCTAAAAGCACCAAAATTCCCCTGACAATTTCTCTCACAAACTCCGCACCAGAAGCGTCAGAGGTCGCACACCCTCAAAAAATGAGGTGCAAGTCCACACATCCAAATGACCACCATTAACCAATATGTTGCAAAAAATATTTAGGCATCTATTCTAACATAGGTTAGCCCCCAAAACATTTCAAATTTGGTTATAAGGCCCCATTTTACCTAGTTTAGTACTTTAAAGTGTGACACAGCAAATTTACTATGCTATAGTGAACACAGTTCACTATCAGCACACGATTTTCCACTGTCACATTCACAGTCATTCATTTTAGCAGAGAATTGATACACACTTCTTTTATAGCCATTTCCACGGTTTTGCCTAGGGATGGGAAGAATTTTGGACAAGTAGGGAAGATAAAATGAAAGAATGTAGTCAATATTCAGTTTTAACCTCGCTGACCTGAACACCCATTTAATTATAAGGCTCGAACGAGAGCTCATTACCACTCTCCCTTCTCTAAGAGCGGCCCTACTAGCCAAACCCGTGAGCCACCATAAAGCCAGCAACTCATGCAGAATAATCTTTCCAGCGCTGCTTACGTGGAGAGGAGACCCTGGATATTCCCAGCCGCAGAGCCCCTCGCTTTCCGTATGCGCACGAGTGCTGCCCGGAAGAACACTGGGATGGGTGACAGGGTGTAAACATGCTGTGTTTACGCCGCGTAAACACGCGGGGCATTGCCCCCCTCACCCCAGCCTTTCGGGGGACGCGCACGGACGAGGTGAGGTGTCTGCGAGGAGCCATCACGTCCGTCCCTTCCCGGCCCCGGCCGCCCGGAGCCGCCTCGCTGGCGGGGACGCAGCAGCCGCTCGGCGGGCGGGGGCTGCCGGCTGCCCGCTCCCCTCCTCCCGCCGCCTCGGCCCCGCTCTCCTCCCCTCCCGTNGCCCCGCCCCGTCCGTACCTGCGCGGGCGGCGCCGCCCGCTGTTCCCCGCGGAGGCGCTGGCTCATCCTCCCTCCGAGCGCCAGCGGGACACGGGCGCAGCCCCCGACCCGCGGCCGCTCCACCGCCCGGCGCCGCCCCCTCGGCCCGGGGAGGGCGGGGATTCCCACCGCGCAGAATCGGCGCCCGCCGGGCCGCCGGGGTCACCATCGCCGTCACTGCTGATTCTGCTTCCCGCGGTCCGCCCGGCGCGGGTCCGGCCCTCGCTCCCGCCCGCCGAGGGGCGCGGCTTCCCGGCGGCCCGGGAGGGGCCCATGCCGGGCTGCCTCGCTGCGAGGGCGGGCTGACAGCCCCGCGCTTCAGAACGGGGTGGAGGCGGTTTCCCAGGTAAAGGAGGCAGAGAGATGCTGGGTACACCGCGGCATCGTTCGGTTTCGGGCTAAACTGCGCCGCGCCTAAATTCCAGGCGCTGCGGGGACTCCGAGAGCTTTACCTGCAGAGAATACCCTGGTATCGGGTTGAGCATGGAACTCTTGGGTACTGCTAGCCGAGGTGCTGAGGTCAGTGTGGGGTTCACTTAACACAAAGCGAATGAAAGTTTCACCAAAACGTGTCAAGAGGTGGATTTTTTTTTTTTCCTAAGGAAAATGCCCGCTGGTCCGTTTATGTGCAAAGCTAGCAAGCCCAAAGGGCGCCGTGCCCTGTGCTCAGCGGGTGATGAATCGTGGCACTCGGACTGAGAAAGCGCGTTGTGAATCACGAGGCTTTTTGCGCGTAGGTGCCATTAAGGCGCGCTTTGGAGTCGGGAACGGAGGAGCCACAGGTACAGCCCGACCCTCCCCGGTAAGCGCTGCGCTCAGCCCCGCCGGGGCATGCTTCCCCCTAGGAACCCCGCCCCGGGGCCGTCCTTGGGAAGACACATACCGCCGGTGCCGGGCTGTGCGGTGCTGTGGCTCGCGGGTCGTTCGTGAAACACTTGAAGCTATGTTTGGGTGTTTTTCCCCCCAAAACGCTGGCAGCCGCGCGCGCCCCGCCCGTCACGTGACCCCGGCCGCGCGTTACCAGGGTGAAGTGCCGCTAACGCGGAAAGGGCGGGCGGAGCCCTGGCCCC
>VZRF01012040.1:28391-42953 GCA_013396875.1 Vireo altiloquus | reverse complement strand
GGGCTGAGACCGGGCCGTGGCTGCGCCCAGGGAGGAGAAGGGAGCACAGGGGTGGTGGGTGCTCCCCGGAGAGGGAAGGGGCTCGGCTGGAACGGAGCCTCCTGTGCCGCCGCAGGTCCCGGAGGACTTCATCTCCCGGGAGCTGTTTGACACCATCCAGGTGTACGTCATCACGAAGCCCGAGCTGCAGAACAAGCTGATCACCGTGTGAGTGCGGGCAGAGCCCGTCCCTGCCCCCGGGGCCCCGCTGTCCCGCCGCCGCCGGGCTCGGTGCGGAGCACGGCTCGGTGCTGTGGCAGTGCCAGCGCCAGGGGCTCCTGGCCCCATGGCCCGCACGGTCACTGCGGTGCCCCCAGGTACCCGTGCAGAGGGTGGGTGTCAGATTTGGGGGTGCCTGGTGCTGCGTCTGCTGCTCTGCCAGCCTTAGATCCAGGAAAGTCAGACCAGTCAGGAGAGCTGTGCTCGTTTCCAAAGGAGACTGTTTTCTTTTTCTCAGGGCTGACTGTTTTTCTCCCTCTTCTTCAGACTGTGATTTGGACTCTTAGCGTGTAGGGCTTAGGCATCGTTTTTCCTGCAATGTAAAGAAAATGCCTGCAGAGCCAATTGAGAACTATCCTTGTGGGGCATTCGAGCCTCCCTGAGAGTGCAGGGGCAGGTCACAGGTGTCTCCCCACAGGACGGCCATGGAGAAGAAGCTGATCGGCTGCCCCGTGTGCATCGAGCACAAGAAGTACAGCCGGAATGCTCTGCTCTTCAACCTGGGCTTCGTGTGCGACGCCAGAGCCAAGGCCTGTGCGCTGGAGCCCATCGTGAAGAAGCTGGCTGGCTACCTCACCACCCTCGAGGTGAGGCCAGGGCACTGCCAGACTGCACCCTGATCCACCCCACAGAGCGTGGGCACCTCAGCAGTGTCCTGGAGCATGCTGGGGGGCACTGGGACAGGGGCCAGGTTTACAATATGGAGGAGATTGTGCTGGTTTCCTACAGATCTGGGTTCCTACAGCCAGTAATCCTGTGGGGAGGAGCTGACTTGACTTTCTGCTCTCTTTAGCTGGAAAGTGGATTCATCTCCAACGAGGAGAGTAAACAGAAGCTGGTTCCCATCATGACCATCCTGCTGGAGGAGCTTAATGCCAAAGGGAAGTGCACCCTGCCCATAGGTATGGCAAGGATAGGGCAGTGCTGGGCCATTCCCTATCCGGGTCAGCTCTGCCTGCACTGCTCCCAGCAGCTCCCTGCCTGTCTGTGCTTGGAGCTGGGGGTGCCTGAGCCAGCCTTGCCCTACCTGGCTCCGGGGGATGGCTGGGATGGGGTCATGGGCTGCAAACACCTTGTTCTGTGTGGCATTGTAGTGTCCTGGGGCTGTGGGTTGCAAGCTCCTGAGGGAGCCTAGGTTTCCATGGAGATTGAGCCTTCCCCTTTTCCCAAGCAGATGAGTCGAACACCATCCATCTGAAGGTGATTGAGCAGCGCCCAGACCCCCCCATAGTGCAGGAGTATGATGTCCCCGTCTTCACCCAAGACAAGGATGACTTCTTCAACTCCCAGTGGGATCTCACCACGCAGCAGGTCCCTGCGCTTGACGCTTTGAAGGGGATCTGTTTCCAGACCATCGGGGGAGTTGGGCTGTCGTGGGGATCACCACCCTAATGAGCACTGTTTGGTGCTGCCCTTGTCTTTGTGCCTGGGCCTGTGAGCAAACCATTCACCAGCACGAGGTTAAAGTGCACCTGGGGATGCAGCCTGCCCGTCCCAGGTGCTCCCAGATGCAGGGGAGCTGCTTGGGCTTCAGGGTGATGCCTCTCTGCTCTCTGCCCTCAACTCTTGCCTCCTCCCCTCCCAGATCTTGCCCTACATTGATGGATTTCGGCATGTCCAGAAGATTTCAGCGGAAGCTGATGTGGAGCTGAACTTGGTGCGCATTGCTGTGCAGAACCTGCTGTGAGTGCTTGGAGGGGCTGGACAGCCTGGGGAGGTGGGTGGGTGTTCCAGACAGGGTCTCTTACCTTTTCCTGTCCATCTGCAGGTACTACGGGGTTGTCACGCTCGTCTCCATACTCCAGGTGGGTCAGGCCACAGTGGGGCTGTGAGCAGGATTTGGGCAGTGGCTGTGCCATCAGGGTAGCTGTGGAAGGGGGACAGCAGGGTTGGAGCGGGCCAAGCCTGTCTCAGAGCCACAGCTGAGCAGAGCTGGTTCTCCATCACCCTCCAGTACTCCAATGTCTACTGCACCACGCCAAAGGTCCAGGACCTGGTGGATGACAAGTGTCTCCAGGAAGAGTGTCTGTCCTACGTCACCAAACAAGGTACAGTGACCCTGCCTGGGGATGCTGGCCCAGGCAGGGGGACAGGGCAGCTGACGGGTGACTTGTCCTTGCAGGGCACAAGCGAGCCAGCCTCAGGGACGTCTTCCAGCTGTACTGCGGGCTCAGCCCTGGCACTACCGTGCGAGACCTCATCTCCCGCTACACCCTGCAGCTCCAGAGGGTGGACGAGAGGTCAGAGCCCTCCTGATGGGTCCCTGAGGGCAGTGGTGATAGTGGGGGTGGCAGAGAGAGTGAGCAGGAAGTACCCATCCCCTGTGTCTGTAGGGTAGGAAACATGAGGCAGTGGTGGGGCATGTGGAATGGAACGAAATGCAGGGAGCTGGGCCATTTTGCACCTCAGTATTGTGGTCCCAGTCCCTTCCCTCTCATCCCCAGGAGACTTATCCAGTTTGGTTTGATGAAGGGTCTTATCCGGCGGCTCCAGAAATACCCCGTCAAGGTCGCCCGGGACGAGCGGAGCCACCCAGCCCGGCTGTACACAGGCTGCCACAGCTACGATGAGATCTGCTGCAAGACTGGTATGGATTCGTAGGATCCAAAGGATCCTCTGCTCCGTGTGGGCCCCAGGGCTGCTGGGAGACATGGAAATGTCCGCCTGCCCACAGCTGTGCACTGGTCCTGGGTGCTTCCCCCTTTGGGAGCCTTCAGACCTAAGGGAGACGTGACTGTGGGCCTGGCTGTTATCCAAGCCAGGCTGCCAAGCCCATGCTGCCAGGGGCAGGGCTTGGGAAGAGCACCCAGCCCCCTGAAACCACTACTGGGCACGCCACTGACACCCCACTAATACCCCACTGTCTTACTCCCCAGGCATGAGTTACAAGGAGCTGGATGAGCGCCTGGAGAACGACCCCAACATTATCGTGTGCTGGAAGTGACAGCAGCGATGGCCCTCAATAGAGTTCTGTCCCCCCCCGCGTGTCCCCCGCCGTGTCCCCCCGTGTGTCCCCGGAGCGCCCCAATGGCTGCGGCCACTCCTCCGCGCCGCCAGGGGGCACCAGAGGCTGCCCCTCGCCGCCACTGCTACCTTCCCATCGCGAGTCCTCCGCGCCGCCAGGGGGCGGTAGCGGCGGCGCCGTTGCCACAGCGACGCGGACGCCATGGCTGCCGTGCCCGGGCCGCTGCCGCCCGCCGAGGCCGAGGCGCTAGTGCAGGCTCTGCAGGGCACCGAGCTGCGGGACATCGGCGGGCAGGGGGGCGGGGACACGGCCATGGGGTGTCCCCGGGGTGTCTGGGGGCGAGAACATGAAAGAGGGCCTTTAAATTCGGCGGGTCCCCTTTGGGGCTGTGGGAGGAGAGGGCTCAGTTTTGGGGCTTTCCCAGGGTCATGGTGGGGGTAAGGAGGGGTTCCCAGAAGGTTTAGGGTAGAGAGGAGGGGTCCTGGTTTTGAGGTGATCCCAGAGGGTCAGGGTGGGATGGGGTGGGAGAAGGGACTGCAATTCTGGAACCTTCCTGAAAGGACTGAGAAATAGGAGGGTCCAGGGGAAGGCGGCAAGGAGCGGTCCCAGATCTGAGGGTCTGTTGGGATGGGGTGATGGAGAGGCTCCCCTTAGTTCCGTGGTGTCCCCAGTGAGGATGTTGCTGGGGGCAGGCAGGAGGGCAGGGCTGTCCAGTGGAGCTGCAGCCCCAGGCTCAGAGCAGAGCGGTGGGGTTGGGAGTTAGAGGAGCACAAGGGAGTTTCCCTGCACAAGGGACCCTCGCTGAGCCAGCGGCCAGACGTCCGTGGCAGTGATGTCCTCGCTGGCTGCCCCACAGATGGCTTCGGCAGCACGAGTATGTGGAGAAGCTCAACATGCACGGCATCTTGAGTGCCTCAGCGGGCCAGGAGCAGCTCCTCACCGAGCTGCTAGTCACTCACGCCAAGGTGAGCCTCCCTGGGTGCAGGAGTGATCCCCATGCTAGGCCTTCAGCCCCCAGCTGGGCTTGTCCTGTGGGCAGTGTGCAATTTTGGAATAAAATGGTGAAGAATCTGTTGTCTCTGGAAAAGATGTTTGACTGGTGGTGTGCCAGTTTTGTTTTTTTTAAAAAAATTAAAGGTCAAGCTGTGGTGTTTCTACTTGCTGGTGTCTGGTTTCTCTCTTGGAGGTTGTTTTGGTCTCCTTCCTGTACTGGCGCCTCCAATTGCAGATCTGTGCCTTATGCCTGAGGTGTCCCAGCCCCAGGGTGTGAGATTGCCTAGACCTGCCCAGCTCCTCGGGGTCACCTTCCCCCTCTGCAGCCCCAGGAACTCTACCCTGTTGTGAGAAGCTGCTTGTTCCTGAGCTGGGTGAATACAGAGTGTGCCTCGAGGCCACCCTCCTCCCTGGGTGACTCTAGTGTGGCTGACCATTAGCAACAAACTGGTTCCCCCTGCAGCACTGGTCTGAAAGACTTCACTTCCCCATCCCTTCCCTGTCTAGATTCCTGTTCTCATTGGGGAGCTGATCTCTGTGGAGATCTGGAAGCACAAGGTCTTTCCTGTGCTGTGCCGGCTGGAGGACTTCAAACCCAGAAGCACCTTCCCCATCTACGTGGTGGTGAGTAGAGGGGTTGGTGGGAACAAGCCTGCAAATGGGCCCTCAGCTGGGCTTGAAAGTAAATGTCACCCTGAAGGTCTCAGAGCTGAGGTTTTGCATCTCCCCAGCTGAGGTGGGCAGTGGAACACAGTGGGAAGTGCCTGGTTTCCCAAAGCCATGAGCTGCAAGCCCAGGCCCTTGCCCCCAGGAGGGACAGGGACTTGTTCCTGGGCAAGCTTGGCTTTGTGGAGAGCTGTCCCCTTTCTAATCCCACACAAGGGGCTTGCAGGAGCTCCTGGGTGGAGCAAAAGCCATTCCTGGAGGCAGCACTCCGGGTTTGCAGCTCCCAGTGGTGCCCTCGCTCCCAGACAGTGATATCCCAGGGGTATTGGCCCCTCTCTGAGCACTGTTTTTCTCTGTCCAGAGGCTCTCTGGGGTTATGTGCCTCTGGACTAACAAAAATGTAGATTTTTCTCACCGAGCTCCTGGGAGCTGTGGTCCCTTGGGCCATTCTTGGCAAGGGAATGATCTCCAGATCTGGGCTTCCTTGCAGAGGGATGCAGCCCTTGACCTAAGGGAAATCTGACTGGGGCTTGGAAGTTTTAACCCGTTTTCAGTCCAGGGTAACACCTCGTGGGAGGCAAGGGAGTGCCTTCCCTGGGCAGCCGATTGCCTCGGAGCAGGTACCCCATGGTTCCCAGCCTCAGACAAGGCTGTCTGCCCCAGTCCCAGGGCCTGGGAGAAGCACAGCCATGCAGAGCACTGTCCCAGCTCAGCCACTGACTCTGTGCTGGTGCCAGGGCCTGCAGCTCGCCCAAGGGAAGTGGTTGTTCTACCCCTACCTGCTGGGAAGTGTGGCTCTCAGTCAGCATGTNAAGGGAAGTGGTTGTTCTACCCCTGCAGCACAGGCAGAGCCCTGAAGAGCCCTGCCTGCTGGGAAGTGTGGCTCTCAATCAGCATGCGTTTTGTTCACAGGCATGTCAGCATAAATATTAACATGAACTGCATGAACTGCAGTTGTTTTGAAGGTTGTATCACTTGTATTTTTCTCCTGGACTAATTTTTGGCCACTACTACATAAGCAGCCTCTCAGAAGAGCCCTTTTCCCTGTCCCACGATCCTCGGTGCTGCCCCACTGTTATTTCACTCTTGCCATTTCTCCTGCCACAGCTGCACCATGAAGCCTCCATCATCAACCTCCTGGAGACTGTGTTCTTCTACAAGGTGAGAGACACCTTCAGCTTTCCTCAAGCAGAAAGTGCCTGGGGGTGGGAGACTGTGGGGACTGACCCTGTGTGAAACCCTTGTTGTTGTGAAGGAGGTCTGCGAGTCAGCAGAGGACAGCATTCTGGATTTGATTGATTATTGCCACCGCAAGCTGACCCTGCTGGCAGCTGGGAGCACCAAGGCACAGGCAGTGACCTCAGCAGAGCTTCGTGCTGAGGGTCTGGCCAGCCCCTCCTCCATGCAGGTGAGGAGCAAGTCCTGTAGTTCACTGAGGACATGTCCGGGGAAGAATGTGGGCAGCCTGCAGAGGTACAGGAAGGCCTTTTCATGGGTTGCAACCCTGGCACCTCCTGCCCACCTCAGAGGTCTGGTGCTTCTTTGTGCCAGTGGCTGCATCCACTCCCCTCCACTCTGCAGCCTGGCTTCTTCCCTGTCTGGTGCCAGTGCCAGCCTGAGACTTCCTGCAGGATGTGCTCAGAGCTCTGAGATGGGATATGCTGGAGGTTTGATGGGCAAGATATTCAGTAGAGGGGTTTGGCCATTTGCTGTTGCTCTTGGAACAGTGTGGGTATCTCTTCCTGAAGTTTGGGAAGCCCCTCTGGGTCAGGCTATCACAATAGCCAACCAGGGTTAATCATGAGAGGGTTCTCCTAACAATCAGGAATTGTCCTCATGTGCTTCCCCCAGCTTCCTTTATTCTCTGAGAAATACCTGCTCTGAGCTGGTCCGAGCCAGCAGCGATCCTGGGGCTTTTCCCAGTCGGGTGTTCCCAGGCTGATGCGCACACACCTCCCAGAGCAGGAGCTGTCTTTGCCTCTGGTGCTTCTCAGCACCTGAACTGCATATCAGGAGGAGTATCTGGAAGAGCAGGGTTAAAGGGAGAGCCTGAACCTCCCCTTGCCTCCATCATTTGGCTTGTTGCCCAAGCACATACTTCTCTTTCAGAAAAGGGAAGGAAGTGGAGGGATCTGGAGCACAATAGGGATGTTTTCCAGGAAATGTTTTCCCAGCTGGGGAGGAGAAGGGGGTGTCTCAGTTAGTGCTTTGACACGAACTTAAAACCCCAGACCTTTTCTAGCCAATAGGGTTCTCAAATGCTCTCATCTCCCAAGGAGCCTGGTTTCCTCTGATTCAATCCAGCCTCTCCTGACTCTGCGTACAATAACCCCTGTGAAAAAGCTGTTCCTGCCATCTCCTGTGCTGTGAAGCCTGCTGTCCTTTGGAACTGTGTATATGGTGGTAGCCCCTGTTTTGCTATCCTCTAGAAGCGCAGGCAAAAGATATTCCCTGTCTCAAGGCAGCAGAGGTGAGGTGTGGATATGAGGAGGAGCTGTAGAAAAAAACCTCACCAGGGCAGTTTGGAGAGGGAGGAGGCAGGGAAGAGCCCCCAAGACTCGCTTAGTAACGTGTGGGGCACCAGCACGGGGAGCACAGAGATGCTCACCACAGAAATCTGGAAGGGAACTGTGGCAGTGGCTCTTTGGAGAAATACAGGATGCTGAGGTCAGTGCTCTGCACACCAAGTGTGAGCCGCATCTGGGACTGGAGAGAAGCTCTGCCTGAGCCAGGGAGAAGAACTTGGCACCTCTCAGCATGGCCCACCCCGTGGTCTCGAAAGAGGCTGAGTCAGAGGGTGGTCAGGCTGTCACGGGGGATGTGTGGGGTGTCCATGTGGTCTGGGAAGGGAAGGAGGAGGGGTGGCTAAAGAGCATGGCACAGCTGTGGGCTGGAATAACCACAAGCAGATATTCTAGTTGGCTGTTCCCAAGCTGGAGGGAAGAGGCAGACCCAGGAGGGGTGGACATAGGATGGCAGCTGCACCAGGGCCAAGTTTCTTCCTCCTCCTCCTCTGGTTCCTCTGCTGATCAGGCAGCTTCCCCCTCGTTCAACCCTCATGGGTCCCTAAAGGGCCGTGGGCCACAAGATGGTCCCAAAAAGAGAGAGAGGTGCAATTTGGGACCAGCCTCTTTCAGGGGGTGTTCCTGTGCAGGACCACTGCAGCCAGGGGCAGGGACATGAGGGAAGAGCAACTGCGGGCTGCAAGCGCTTCTGCGGCTGCGCTGGCAAACAGGCAGTCCTGGCATAGTTGAGACAAGAAACTGTTTCTCAGGGCTGTGTTTTCCTACCCAGACTGTGGTTACCAATGCAGTCAACAGCCTGCCTCCCTGTAGCTCCTGGGAAATGGGGCCTGAAATCCTAAGGCTGATCCTGTCCCTCCACAGGAGCTGCAGAAGCAGGCAGAGATGATGGAGTTTGAGATTTCCCTGAAGGCCCTGTCTGTGCTGCGGTTCATCACTGACCAGGTGGAGAGGTAGGTGCCCAGGAGGAGCAGAGGGTGTGCCCAGCTCTCCAGATGGGATTCCTGAGGGGTCGCAGTGGGTGCCTGGACCCCTTCCAGCAGCTGGCTACATCCACAGTGGCAGGGGCACTGTGCCCTGGGAGGCAAACACAGCAGCACTCCACCCTGCTCCATGGTACTCCAGGGAATCCAGATCATTGTTTCTTTCCTGCCTCTCCCACTTGCCTCAGTGAGCATTTGTAGATATAAATTCTGGCATTAATTTGTGAGTGCCTTTTCTCCCTTTCTGCCATATCTCCAGTCTGCCCCTGAGTGCACTGACACGGATGCTGAACACCCACAACCTGCCCTGCCTCCTTGTTGAGCTGGTGGAGCATTGCCCCTGGAGCTGCTGGGAAGCAGGTATGGATCATGCCCTGTGGTATCTGGGGCACTGTGGGGCTGTGCTGGGACTTGCATCCACTGAGGGATCTGCTGTAGGAGCCCTTGCAGAGTTGTTCCCCCTCTATCCTCCCCTCCAGCTCCTCAGTACTCCCTGCCTGAAGCTGTTCAGCTCGAGAGCAGCTGCAGCACAGCTGGGCTGGGGACCCAGCAGTGCTCCCAAAAGCTGATCCTCACACAGGGCTGGGTCTTTTCTGAGTGATCACAGCCAGCAGTGGAGTGCAGCACCTCTGCCAGCCCCACGTGCTCCTCTGAGGAGTCTTCTGGACAAAGAAAAACCAGAGTGCTCCTCCTGGCTTCTCTGCATCTTTTGGGGCAGCACTCACTAGAGCATGGGCTCTCCCAGGCAGCAAACATTGCCCTGATACTGCTGCTGGTCCCTGAGCTTCGCTCTTGCCAGTGGCCCCTGATCAAGCTGTGCCCATTGTCCATTGCCCTTCCCTCTGCAGCCAGGCGAGCCCCCCACAGCCCCCAGCCTCCCACTGCCTGTCCTGTGCTGAGGCACAGCCTGGGGCGTGGGAACCTGTGGGGCCCCAGCCCTGCATGGGGGGGTCACAGCGGGGACAGGGCAGGAAGAGCTCTGGGAAGCACGTGGCTGTGCCTGCTGAGAGCAGCCCAGCTGGATGCAGGAGCTTTCCTCCTTCCTCCAGCCACCAAACCCATTCCTTCTCCCTGCCTGTATGCTTGGGGTGTGAGAGGGAGCTTTGATCCAGGGCCCTGAGGGAGGGACTGGAAAGAGGCAAGCCCAAAGGTATTTCCAGGTTGTGCAGATGCAGGGTCACATCCTGCTCCATCCCCCAGAGCCACACAGTAGCTGTTGGAACTTGTTTTGTCATTTCTGTTATATTCACGCTACTTCTGGCTTTCCCTGGCAGAGGAAACTCGAAAAGAGTGGCCATACTGGTATCCCAAAATAGGTCTCTCCAGCCACTTTGTTGTTGCAGCATGGGCTGCCCCACTGCCTACCAGTGCTCTACACTCCTGGCCAAGTACAGAGGGAGATGTCTCAGGGATCTTTCTATTCCCTATAGTCACAGCACTATTGGTTTAATACATGTCCTTTCTGCTTTTCCTGCTCTCAGACATTTTGCTTCAGTACCAAGTAGGCTGCTATGCAGAGCTAAGGGTGGGGAAACTGAGGCAGGCAGAAGCAGAGGGTGAAGCAAGGCAGTGAGCACAGGCCAGCATCCCCCCTCTGAGCTGTCTTCCCTCAAGCAGCACTGTGTCTTCGTGGCTCTTCTATCCCTCAGGCAAGCTCAAGAAGTTTGAGAACGGTACGTGGCATGTGGTGCCCCCTGAGGACCAGGTGAAGATGACCAAACTCGATGGGCAGGTGTGGCTTGCCCTCCTCAACCTCCTGCTCAGCCCCGAGTGCCAGCGCAAATACCGCTTTGATGGCTTCAACAAGAGCCAGCTCCTCAAGGTAGGACCCTGCAGCCCTGGGCCCTTGCCAGCACTGGGCACCTCCAGGTGTCTGTCCCCATCCTCACTGTGGGCTCCAAGGAGCCAGTGGTGGGAGAACAGCAGGTCTGTCACTGTAGCAGCAGCAGCAGCAAAGCTTGTGTTTGTGCATGCACCTCGTGAGAGCCCCACAGCTCTCTCTGCCAATGCCCCCCAAATCCCTGCTCTTGCCTTGCTTCTTCCCCAGCTCTGGCTCCTTTGTCCTGACCTCTCTCCATTCACTCTTCTCTCCCCCTCCATGGCCACAGCTCCGTGCATTCCTGACAGACGTCCTCATTGACCAGCTGCCCAACCTGGTGGAGATGCAGAGATTTCTGAGTTACCTCGCAGTGACAGAGCCTGCTCCCCCCAAAAACGATCTCATCCTGGAGCAGGTATCCTGTGGCTTTTCCTTCACCTCTGCAGCTGCTCTGCTTTAAGCCTGATAGCTTCCTACTCCTTTTGTCTTCTACCAATCTCAGCTCTGGAGTGGTGATGCTCTGGAAAAGCAGCCAAGTACCCATTTCAGTTACACCCTTATTGCCAGCAAAGCTGCCTGTGGCTGACGTGAGAGCCTTGTCTTGCCCTGCAGTGGCCAAGTAGTCACATCTAAAGACATAAATGCTGGGTTATAAACAGCTCTCCAGGTCACACTGAGCCCCTGGGATGGCAGCTGCATGAGGCAGACACAGACACTTGTTTTGACAATTAACTCTTCATTTGATATTTAGCAGTGTTGCCCTGTTGAATTCTGGACTTCCAAGGGAAGTCCCCTTTTACAGCCCTGGTCTGATGCTGCTTGGCCCTCTGTGTACAGAGGGACATCATGATCTGGTGACAGAGCCTGGAGTAAAACTGCTCCCAGCTGCTGTTTGGGCCTTTGAGAGTTAGGCCATGATGGTCTTTAAACAGCCAAGAGATTCTTGGGGATTTTAATCTGTGCAGTGGTAATCTCTGGAGAAAAGTGGTTTTATGTGTTTCTACTGCCTTCTTGGGAGCTGAGGGGAGAAACTGAGTGTGGGGGCAGATCTGCAAAGAGGCTGCTGAGAAGAACTGGGAGCACAGAGGCTCTTCCCCACTGCCAGAGGCTCCCACACCTCTTCCTGGAGGAGATGGGTACATTGGGCGGTGCCTGTCTGGGCTGTCCCCAGTGGGAGCTCGCTGTCCCCATCGCAGCTGGCTGCGTGGCCTGGGGGGAGGGTGATGTGCCCTGTCAGAGCTGTCTGTGGCTGTGCTGGAGGCATGGCCCAGGCTGGGAGCTGGGGCTGAGGAAGCTGCAGACTGGCAAACTGAGCTGTTGGGGCTGGGAATGGCAGCAGGGTGGAGGTGGACACAGATTCCACCACTGCCAGCGTGTTGGTGGCGCAGTGACTGGCAGCTGCCATGCTGGGGACTTCCTCCAGCCCTCACCCAGGCTGCTGCCCTTCTCCATAGCTCTGCTTTTGTGCCGGTGCTGCTCCTGCCTCTGCCAAGGGCTGGGGCTGAGCTTGGGGGCAGGCAGGGGGAGCCAGCTGGAAGCACAGGCATGGGTTCCCTGTTCTGCCCAGGGAGCAGTGAACTCACTCCTTGTTGCTGAGCCAAGCTAAGGAAAGGCCTTTTTCCATTTGGCTGCTCCCAGAGCAGCCTCCTCCCCTTCCTTGGCTATTTTTACTCTGCTGGAGAAGGCAGCGCTGTTTGAAGCGGCACAGTCCTCTCCAGAGCCTGAACTCTGCGCGCTGCTCTTGGCTGGGATGTTTCCTCTCGTGCTGGCCAGCCCTTCCCCGGGTGTTCATCTTCAGGGAAGTGACGAGCGGAAAAATCTGCTCAGACAAACGGCTCCAGAGCACAGGGTTCACGCTGCTGCCACACGCAGGGTGCTGAGCTCCCAGGGCTTTCTCTTCAGGAGCCCAGGCCTCAGGGCTGAATACCCATCCCCAACTGGACCTCGAAGGTTTTGCCTTGTTTCACCTCAATGCCCATTGGCGAGCGAATGCTTCCCCTCCATTGACCCTGACACCCTCTGCATCTCTGCCTCTGCTTGCCCTCCTGGAGGTCCATGCTTCTTGTGCCCCAGCCAGGCTGCCTTCTCCGCAAACCACAGCACTTTTTTCAGGCTATTAGCACCCTTTCCTTCTGCCCTGCCTCTCCCACCAGGTTCCTATCATCCAGGACCATATCCTCAAGAAAAACTCGGGGAAGTGGGAGGCCATTGCCAAGCACCAGGTGAAGCATGCCTTCAGCCCCACTGAGGAGGAGCTGAAGTTCCAGGCACGCAGGTGAGGCCCTGGTACAGGTGCAGAGTGCCCAGTGGGGCCAGTATCACCATTAGCAGGGCTGGAGCTCAGCACTGGGAGGACAGAGGGCTCTGTGGTACTGGCTGGAGATGTCTCCTCAGTGTCAGGGTGCAGCAGGGACAGCTCACTGCTGGTCAGCAGTTCCCTGTAAGCAGCCTCACCCCTCTCTGCCTGCACAGGTGGGCACAGACCTACAGCCTGGACATGATGGAGGCTCTGGCCCCTGACAAGCCCCGCTGCAGGGTGTGTGGTGTAGAAGCAGCCAAGCGCTGCTCTCGCTGCCGGAATGAGTGGTACTGCACACGGTAAGGGAGAACTGCAGCCCCCTGGGCCCCCCTGCAGCCCCTCAGTGCTCCCCAGAGCACCACAGATTTCACTGGAGTATGCACTGGAAGGGCCAAGGAAAGCCAGGGTCCCACCACTGCTAAGCACCACTGGCTCTCTGCAGGCCACATACATCTCCAAGTCTTGTGGGGAGGCTGATGTGCTGGGCTGCTGGTGAGGGTTGTGTTGCAGCTGCAAGGTGCTGAGCTGCCTCTGCCCACAGAGTCAGCAGTGACAGGCTGGGTTCTCCACGGTGGCGCAGTCTCCCTCCTCTCCGCCTTGGTGGGGCAGGAGTAGGAAAGCACCCATGACCCTGTGGGTGCAGGTGACAGGCTGGGATGTGGCAGCTGGGACAGTGGCAGTAAATTAAATCTTCTCTGGTCCTGAACCATCTGGCAAAGTCTGGCATTAAACCTTCTTAACCCCCAGAACTGGGGCCACATCCACCTCCCTCTTGGTCTAATGCTGGGCAGTATCAGCTCCTCCCCCAGCTCCCAGAGGTTTGTGGTGCTGGAGTTTGTCCTTGTTGCTGCTGTACCCCCAGGGATGGATGTGGCTCCACTGTCCCTGACAGCAGCTTCCCCCTCTGCAGGGCATGCCAGATCCAGCACTGGCAGAAGCACAAGCCTGCCTGCAACCTGATGGCCGAGGTGCCGAGGAGCGTGGATGACCTGTAAGAGTAGTGGTGCCTGGCATCTGGCCAGTGGCTGGGAAAGGCAGAGATTTCCCCAGTATGCAGCCCACAGCTGGCAAAGGCCCCTTCTGCCTGCTCCCTGCCCCAGGCAGCACTAGCCAGGGTCAGCCTTTCCTCTCCCACCACCCCACCATGCTGCCTTCTCCAATAAACCTCCTTGTGCATCCCACAGCTGCCTGGCTTCTGCCTTTTCTCTCCTAGCTGAAGATGGTAAACTTCTTCCTCCCCTCCCTTTCACAGAGTGAGGAGTGTGTGTCCATTTTCCTCTCTGCAGCAACAGAAATCCCAGAGAACCCAAAAAAGCCTATAAGGTTGTGGTTATGTTAGCGCAGCCGGGGAGGGAAGGGAGTGAGAAGGCCTCTATGCCGCCTCTTACCATTGTTAGAGCAGCGTGGGGAGCAGAGGATGTGGTTTGCACAAGCATCTTGCTGTGAGAAAGAGGTTCTTGCATATTTGCCATCTCCCACCTTGCAGGGACGATTCACCCCATTTCCTCTCCCTTGCAGTGGTGTTAGTACCAAGGGCTTGGCCCTCTGCCCGCCAGCATTACCAGTAAACAGGGTTTACTGGTGGGGGGGTCTTGGGGTGCACCCTCACCTCTCAGTGGCCAGCAGCTGCTGCCAAAGGGCTGGAGCCTTGGTCTGAGCACAGCTGGGAAATGTTGGCCGAGTCCTTTTTCTGATGGGGTGCCTGAGATTCCCTGACATAAAAATAGGCTTTGCACCAGGGCTGCTGCTGCAGGAGTCACGACAGCAGGCAGGAAACTATCTCGGTCCAGCTGCAGCCCCGGCTGAGCAGCCCGTGCTCAGAGCTCAGTAAACTCCTCACCCCAAACCCAGGCTGCACGTCCAGGGCTGCAGGCAGCCGGAGCAGGAACGCTCTCGGTAGCTTTCCGTCTGCTTCTCACCCGCTGCCAGCGGTGCCTCCAGCCCCTTCCCCACTGGGAAACTGAGGCAGGGAGCGCAGTTTGTCCTGCTCCTGCGAGAAGAGGCAGAGAGAGCGGGACTGCTGGAGCGGGCCCCCCCTTCCCCCGCGGCGGCTCCGG
>VZRF01012040.1:0-26146 GCA_013396875.1 Vireo altiloquus | reverse complement strand
GGCGCTGGCGTTGCGGCGGGGCGGCGCGGGGGGCACGGGGGGCAGCACGGCCAGCAGCGGCTACTGCAGCCAGGAGGACTCCGACTCCGAGCCCGAGCTCTTCTACACCGCCCGCACCTCCCTCGGCCGCCGCCCGCGCCGCCGCCAGGTCTGTCCCGCGCCGTGACGTCATGGGGGACACGGGTGACGTCATGGGGGCTGGGGAGCGGGCGAGGGTGGGCTTGGTGCATGTGGAAAATTAGAGGTGTGGGTGGTCTTGTCTCGGTGGTTAGCTTGGTCCTGCCGTGGGGCAAGAGTGGGGTCAAGCATGGCCGCGCCGTGTGACGCAGCGGCCCTGTCCGGCTGGATGTGGGGTGAGCGGGGCACCGTGGGGCGAGTGGGGTTCGCTGCCTGGCACGGGCACCCCAAGGTCCCTCGGGGCTGGAGCTGCTCCCAGCTTTGGGGTTGCCGGGACAAACTCCCCGGGCAGCTTCACAGCTGTCCTCATCCTGCAGGGACCTCCGCAATGCCTGCATGCTGTGGGGTGGCTGTCGGGGCCGGGAACCCCTCAGTGCCGTGGGGACGCGTGCAGCATTGTGTGGCAGCTCTGCGGCCCCACGTAAATAGTCATTAGTGGGTGCCGGTGGCAGGGACGCCGAGCCAGGACGCTCAGTCCCCCGTGTGTGGGGCCAGCACTTTGAAGTGGGGTGCCGGCGGCAAGGGCGGGCTGCACCCCCAGCCCGGCCCTCCTGCCTCAGATCCCAGGGCGTCCCCACGGGCGCCCAGCCTGCCCAGACGCCCTGGTGCCGGGCTGGCGGCTGCCGGCGTTCTGCCTTGGGGACGCCTCTCTGATCTGGGGTGCCGGGAGGGGACGCTCGGCCCCGGGTGTCCTCGCAGCGCGTTCACACAGCCCTGCAGCCCCAGGGACGGGCGCTGAGGGGGAGTGGCGGCCGGTGCCGGTGTCCCCGGAGCAGGGCTGGGGCCGCGGTGAGCTCAGCTGCTCGTCCCCGGCATAGCCGAGCTCAGCGCCAGCCGGGCTGATGCAACCCCGTGCAACCGCCCGCGCATCTCTCGGTGCTACGGGGTGGGCTGGGGGCCGGCGGGACACCGGGCCAGGTGGAACGGTCCCTCCCGGTCACGGTGCCGCTCAGCCCGGCTGCTGTCACGCAGGATGAGCCCAGCGAGTGGGAGAAGACAGAGCTGGACCAGGCGCAGGTGGAGCAGCGGATCAAGGAGTACAACAGCCAGATCAACAGCAACCTCTTCATGAGCCTGGTACGGGGTCGGTACAGAGTCGGGGGAGTCACGGTGCTCTGCTCTGGCCCCTCTCACCCCCTCACTGGTGTCTTGCAGAACAAGGACGGCTCCTACACCGGCTTCATCAAGGTGCAGCTGAAGCTGGTTCGCCCTGTCTCTGTGCCGGCTACCAAGCGGGTCCCCTCCACGCAGGCGGGGCGGCCACACCCCCAGGGGGTGAAGCGCCGCACGTCCTTCTACCTGCCCAAGGGGACCGTCAAGCACCTGCACATCCTCTCACACACCCGCGCCAGTGAGGTCATCGACGCCCTCCTCCGCAAGTTCACCGTCATTGACAACCCCCGCAAGTTTGCCCTCTTCGAGAGGTCTGAGAAGGATGATCAAGGTAGTGCCCCGCAGTGACCCTGTCCTTACAGTGGCAGTTCCCCCTGTGTGGTGGCAATTCCATGGTAGTGATGTCCCCGGGGTGGTAGTGTCCCTCATGGTGGTGGCAGTATCCCTGTGGCAGTGGTGTCCCCATTGTGGCGGTGTCCCCCCATGGTGGCAGTATCATGGCAGTGGTGTTCCCATAGTGGCAACTTTTCCTAGGTAGCAACATCCCCATGGTGGCAGCATCCCTTGCAGTGTCCCTTGTCACTGTGGTTGTGTCCCCCGTGGCAGCAGTGGTGTCCCTCGTGGTGGTGATGTCTCCATAGTGGCAGTGTCCCCGTGGTGGTGCTGTCCCCGTGGCAGTGTCCCTGCTGTGACACGTGGCCACCGTTGCAGTGTACCTGCGGAAGCTGAGCGATGACGAGCAGCCCCTGCGGCTGCGGCTGCTGGCTGGCCCCAGTGAGAAGGTGCTGAGCTTCATCCTGAAGGAGAATGAGACCGGAGAGGTGAACGTGAGTGCAGGGACGGGGAGGGGGCTGGCACCCGCATTGCCCGGCGAGGTGTCCGGGGGGGGACGCGCCAGATCCCGATGTCCATGGCAGCTCTTGTGCCTGCAGTGGGACGCCTTCACGCTGCCAGAGCTGCACAATTTCCTGCTCATCCTGCAGCGGGAGGAGGAGGAGCACGTGCGCCGGCTGCGGCACCGCTACGCCCGCTGCCGCCAGAAGATGCAGGAGGCGCTGGCCACGCGCACCCCGGGGTGACCACGACGCTGGCACACGAGGCCAGCCTGTGCACCAGGACCCTCGCCCGCCGGCGGGTGTGGGCACCAGGGAGGGGTGGAACAGGGCACCACGGACCCACTGTCACAGCCCCCATGGGGCTGGCCCAGAGAATGAGAGCCAGAGTGGGAGCGAGAGTGGGTGTCCCCAGGGAGCGTGTGTCCTGGAGGGAACGAGTGTCACCTGGGGATTGAGTATCCCCAGGGGAGTGTGTGTCCTGGGGGGAACGAGTGTCACCTGGAGGATTGGGTGTCCCCAGGGGAGTGGGTGACCTGGGGGGAGCGAGTGTCCCCGGAGAAGTGAGTGTCCCTGAGCAGAAATGGGGCATGAAGCACCAATAAAGGCATCTTGGTGACGAGGCCTGGCCTGCGGTGTGTCCTTGGCGGGACGGGCTGGGGTGGGAAGGGATGGGACGCGAAGTCCCCCCGGTGTAGGCGGGCCGTGGGTGCCCACACGCGGTGCGGGGCGGCGGCGGGACTCGAACCCGCGGATCCCGCGCTGCCGCCGGCGTTGGGCGGGAGGAGGGCGCGGGCGCGCCACCGTCACGTGACGCAGGCGCCGGAAGTGGCGCGGGCGGCGGCGCAGGAGGCGCTCGGTCGGTNCGGGCCGCGCGCGCCGCCACCCCCTTCGTGTTCACACGCCGCGGGTGAGGCGGGAGCGCGGGGCGCGGCTGTCCTGGGCGGGAGGTTCCGCTGCTGGGCCGGGCCCAGCACAGGCACGGCGCGGGGGTCGGGAGGAGCCGCCGGCAGCGCCGAGCCGGCAGCGGGTGGTCGCTGCAGCTTCCTAGGGGANGGGGAGGGGGGACCGGCCTGCCCCAGCCGCTGTCCCGGCTCGGGGCGCAGGGAGCCGTCAGGGCCGGAAGGCTCTCACCTCACCGCCTCCCCTCTCCATCGGCAGCTCCATGTATTACGATGAGGACGGGGATCTTGCTCACGAGTTCTACGAGGAGACAATCGTCACTAAGAACGGGAGGAAGCGCGCCAAGCTGAAGAGGATCCACAAGAACCTGATACCTCAGGTAAGGGGTGGAGAAGGGAAAGTGACTGCAAAGCGCCACGGTGACACTTGAAGTCCGGACTTTACAGGAGCCATCTCCCTCAGGGCGTCTTCTTGCTGGAAAGATGAAGGCTCTCTCCTCTCCCCAGTTTCTGCCTCAGAGCCGTGATTTCTGTGTGTCCTGGCTGACACCCGTGTCACCTGAGGCTGTGACAGGAAAGGGAGACAGGGTGGCACCCTCCAGCTGCTGTTTTCGGAGAGAAGCAGTGCCTGAGCCTTTCAGAGCTGCCAGGCAGGAGAAGATAGCTCCGGGTATATGTTGTGGGGCACAGAGTGCCAGGCAGCCCTGCATGGCCACAGTGTCTTATTACCAAGCACCTTCCACGAGGTGTAGGGTGCTGTGCTGCCTCAGCCAGTGTCATGTCACTGTGGAGGCCCAGGCCCTGTGTTGGGTAGCAGCAGCCATAGCCTGTCAGCTGCTGACATGAGTGTGCACATCCCCTCCATCTTCTCAGCAGTGTTGACAGCTCTGTGGTTTTCTCTTCAGTGGAAAAGGCTCTTTAAATAAGGAAGTGGTGTGAAGCTGGGCAGGGGCTGGGATGTCGCATGAGGACCGTGGTGCAGGGGCAGAATAGCCTGCATGTAGGGAATCTTCGAGGAGCACAAACGGAGGAAAGGGCAAATCACACCAGGGCTGGAGAGAAACCCTATAGGAGTCTTCTCTAATTAAGCAGAAAGGCATGGTTGTAGTAAGCACCTGGGGTGAGCTGTCAGTGTGCTCTGAGGTGTGGGCAGCCTCCCAGCAGGATGGGACTCCTCTGAGCACTGAGCAGGCAGTCATGCATGGAAGGATTTGGTGCTGCTTCCTGGGCTGGCATTTTAGCAGAGGCAGGCTTGGACTGTGGAACTGACTCCTCTTTGATGTGGGTTGAAATTCACCCGGTTGGAAAGCTTAGATGAACTGGAGAGAGCAGGTACCAGCGCTGATTAGGCCTTTGCTAGCGCAGGCTTTGCTCTGGTTCTGTGGGTGCAGGCAAGCTCCCCCCTCTGCCCCAGCCCCCCACCTGCCAACGGCTCCTCCTGGTGCTGTAACAGGAGAAGGCTTGGACGGGCATGGGAACGGTTCCTGTGGCTGGTGTGGAGGGAGCATGCATTCAGCAGCCTCCCCTCTGCACAGAAAGCAGCTTTTCTTGTGCGCCAGCTGCCCCGGCTGCGTTCTCTCAGAGAGCTCTTTTCATTCTTCTAAATCCCGTGAATGAAAGGTGCCGCATGAAAAGCCCAGACAGCCAATATCTGCCAGTCACGCACCAGCTGCTGCACGGGCAGTGCCTGGCAGAGCAGCTCCCTCCTTTCTCGCCCTGCCCTGTGTGGCAGCCACCCGTTCCACCCTCGGCTCTCCAGGGACGAGTGCGAAGGGCAAAGTGCTGGTGCCTTGTGTGCTGCTGCGCAGGCGCACCTGGCGTCACAGCCGATTTATGGGCCCTCGAGGGCACAGTGTTCTCTGTCACTAGGTGACTGGCAGGGCTTGGGGATGTTGATTTGCCATCCCTTCTGCTCACCGCTCTGACTCTTCTTTCAGGGCATAGTGAAACTAGAGCATCCTCGCATTCACGTGGATTTCCCGGTGATCATCTGCGAGGTGTGAGTCCCAGACACCGCTGTCTGCAGGCGGGAGGCCCTGCCCCACTGCCCCCAGCCTCACCAGGCCAGGCTGCATCGTGTTCCCAGCGAGGAGGACTCCGGGCACGCGGCGGGACGGCAGCTCTCCCCTCGCCTGGAGGGAGGCAGGACGGAGCAGGCCCTCGCAGGAGATGGGTGACTCTGTGCAACGACTGCTTAAAAACATCCTCGCTTGAGTCAGAAGACTAAAATACCTTTTGTAGCCTCTAGCCGACGTTTGATGGGTAACTGGAACTGCAAACAAGCTGCTGTGATTGAGCTATTTAAAGGGAGAGCAAGCCTGCACTTCTCACCAGAGAGAATCCTCTGCTTCTCAGGTATGCGGCCCAGGGAGAGCCAGGGCATGGTAAAGCCCTGCCCTGCGCCCCCAGGTCCCTGGGGCCCACAGGTTAGATGGCCAGTGTTGCAGCATGTCCCTTGACACAGTGTGATGTGACACTCCCCTGCGTGGGTTTGCTGATGGAGGATAAAGAGGGCAGGCTGAGGGGTCTCGAAGCACATCAGGCTGGCAGCTGCTCTCCTCTCGGGAAGAGGATGGAGATCAGATGCCACTCTCTTAGACCTCGGTCTCTTCCCCCTCTGCATTTCCCCACTTAGGCCAGCGCTGGGGAGGTTGGCTTTGCTGCTGCCTGCTGGAGATTTCTGCAGTCCATGGCCACTGCTGGTGGCAGCGAGGTCCCAGCTCCTCAGCAGACTTGCCTCTCCCGTTGTCACACTGGCTTCTGCTGAGCACCATCCCTCACTTGCCACGGGGCTGGGCTGCCGGGCAGCTTCCTCACCCCCCACTGCTGTTTGAACATACCTCCCTGTAGGCTGGGCCTAGACTGAGCCAAGCAGGAAAGGAATCCTCTCTTCCTTCCCTGTGCCCCCGAAACAATCAATCGGCATACCTGCCCCAGCTTGGAAATCTCCCTGGCGATGTGAACTGTGGTTCCTCCCGCATCCCAGCTGGTGGCAGGAGAAGAAATGCAATGCACTTTAAAGGGAGGCTTTCTGCCCCACTTTGGAAGGTCCTGCTCTTTTCTCTTTCCTCCTACCTGAGAAGGTCGAGGTCTTGGTGGCACTGAAGAACCTCTCACCCCTGCGTGTGTCCAGCTGCTGGGGGAAAGGCCTGACCCCAAATGCCCCTTGGCAGCATGAGGAGCCCCTGCCTCCCTGCTCAGCTGTGCCCGGACCGGGCAGGCGGAGGAGGACCGGCAGCCGGCACAGCTTTAAAGTGGGTCAGAGCCTACTCCCCACAACAGCCAGCTCGGCTTTCCTCCTCTTTCGTTCCAGAACTTATTTACTTTCTAAGCACTTCAGATGTTTGCTACCTCGATTTTTAATTTAAGCTGCTGGCACTTGGCTGCCAGCCCTGTCGGTGTCTACGTTGGATGTATCCAGCCCCGCGTCCGTTGAGAGCCGCCCGGGCGCGGGGCCACATTCCCAGCTTCGGGGAGATAACAGCGGCGTGGCTGTTGCTGTCTTCCTGTCACCACCTCTTCCCTTCACGTCCCTCCACCCGCGGTTCCCATCGACAGGAGCGAGCGCGCAGGGTGAAGTGGATGTGCTGGCTGCCACCGGGCAGGAAAGTGGGAGGACAGGGCTTGTCTACACTGTGATGCTGGGCGCTTCTTTCGACATCATTCGTTCTCCTGCTTGCTTGAAAGAGTCTTGTCTTAAAACAGTCCCTCACTGAAGTGTTTCTTATTTGCACCACCTGCTCTTGAGTTTCTCCCTGGCTGGAGCTTCCCGGGAAGGGCATCCCTTGGGCTCCACAGGAGAGCAGGAGCTGCTGTCCCCAGGAAGAGGAGAGAAAACCGTGGCCACGCTGTCTGTGCTGCCTTGCCCCACTGTTGTTTGAGGGCACGGGAAGCTGCACCGACCCCGCCTTGGGCATGGGGGAAGGAGGAGGAGGAGTGAGGAGGGGGTTGGCACTGTTTGCCTGCCCCAGTGGGGAGCCCCTCACCTGGCTGCCAGCCAAAAATCTGCTGGCAAGGCATGGCTTGAACCCAGGGGAGGGGGCAGAGACTGTGACCAGCTTAGCAAGGATGTTTTTGTCCTTTCTGACAGGCTGGCCATCCTTCCCCCAGAGTATTAAACATGCTTCCCCAAAACCCCTGCCTTCTCCCACCCTTCTACCCCCTCAGTGTCACCAGAGTGGCAGCGAACCTCTTCAGGCTGCCAACAAGCTACATCCTGCCCCGCTTCTTCCCAGGCTGGTCCCCACAGCAGCTAGGCCCCAGGATCCCAGCAATCCTGCAGCAGCAGGGCCTTGGGAGCACGTGGAGGGATCTTAAAAATGTGAAGGTCACTGTAAATAGTATCTGTGTCCACTGTGGTGTTGGAGCAAGCAAAAAAAAAAAAAAAAGAAAAGTTTTCCTTGAATTTTTTTTTTTTTTTTACAATTTCTGTGCAACATTGTGCTTTCCCGTGTGGACGTGTAGCCGAATCGTACTCACTGACACTAGGCTCCTTGCTCCTCTAGCGTGTGGGTAGGACCCATGGGTTTGGGAAATGTACACTACTTACGGTCCTTCCTCCCAGTGCATCTGTCCACTTTTGTTAAATTTCAATAAAATTATTTGTAGAGCCCACAAGTCCCATGGCTGTCTTACCAGGGAGGGTGGCTGTGCCTGAGGGGAGGTGGACTTTGCCGCCGGCACTTTGAGCCCCCTGGTGTTTCGGGAAGGGGATGTGTGTGCACATGTGGCGAGCTGATGGTGAAGGACCTCTGAGTCGCAGCCATTTCCAGGTGCACACAACACTGGCAGGAGTTGGCAGCTTTGTCAGGCTGTGACTCTCTACTTGTAACTGCCGTGACGTCTTTTAAATATATAACTAATGTGAAATATATGTAATTTCCTTGCTCATTGCCGAGAGCTGGAGCTCAGGCCCCTCTCCCCTCCCGTGTGGGGGGGATGGAGGTTTGAGGGACCCGGGCTTCGCAGGCAGCCCAGCCTCAAGCTGACTCTTTCCGTGGCTCCGCCCGAGCCCCGCGGGGGGGAGGATCCGCCTGTCCGCTCCCTCCTCGCCTGTCCTGCCAAATCAGTGCCTCATTAATCACGGGGACCTGGCGTTCTGGAGCCGGCGTGACCCTGTGCCGGGATGCCGCCCGTCCCTCGAGCATTGCCGGCTGTCCGTGGAGCAAGTGTGATCTCACTTTGTGCCCCATGTCCTGTCCCCGACAGCCCCGCAAGTGTTTTCCTGCGGCCACAGTCACCTCTCATCATTTCCGCCGCGCAAGCCGGCTCGGAAATGAGCCGCAGATGAAAGCTGTCATGAGAGTGAGTTGTGCAGCGTGTCCTGCCAGCCCTTCAGCCTGTGGGGGTTGAGGCTCTGGCCCATTCATCCATAGGGACCCTAGCTCCAGGAGGGATGGGTGAATCCTGGTGGCTTAGGAGGGGACCGGGTGGCTGCGCAGGGTGGGAAAGCTCGGCGAGGTTACACACAAGGCAGTGGCTGTGGCTCTCTGGCTCTGTGACCATCTCCGTGTTTGCCGGGGCCATGCCCGGAGCCCCCAGCCCAGGGCAGAGGCAGGTGCTGACCTCCCCTCCTGGCTTCATGGCTGCTCCATCCCCAAGCTGACCTCCTCTCGCACTTTGCCCGGACCTGTCTAGCACGAGTGGCTGTGACTCATGCCCCGTTATCTTTATTTGCCATCCATGAGGGATTCTCATCCTCCTGGCGCCTGCAGGGAGCAGCTCGCCTGCTCAGCTCACCCTGGCCCCTGCCCACTGCTGCCATCCTGCACGCCTCTACCCTCTGGGAATGACTTGGAATGATCTCACTCTCGGCAGGGCAAGGGGAGGCTGGGTCTGCCCAGCTGCCCCATCCCAAAATCAAGTCTTCCCTGTAGGAAGGAAGGAGGGAAAGCGAGTTAGGTGATGCGGAGCCCCACTGAGGGGACAGCGGCGAGAACCTGCGTCACACTGAGGACATCCAGGCCTCCCAGCAGTGGAAATCCGTGACCCCTCCGGCCACCCCACTGCCGGTGGGGCTGGATACCTTCACACGAGGAGGATGGAAAATTTTAGCTGCTGGCAGCGGGAGCCTGTTTACTGCCCAGAGGGGAAGGGCAGAGCCTGCAGCGCTGGGACTTCTTGGCTCCCCACAATCTCTCCCAAGGGTTTCGGCAGCCAACGCCCGGCCAGCAGCTGACCCTCCCAGCCCCTCTCCCAGCCGGTGCCTGGCATTGCCTGTAGGCCAGGCCGAGCTGCGGGGTGCAGCCTGGATTTGGAGTGGCCGGCCTGGATGCAGTGCCCATCCGTAGCAGGACTGTCACCCTGTCGGTGGGAGCTTCGCCACAAAAGCTGACACCCGAGTGGTGTCACTAACTGGAGCCAGCTGCGGGTGCCTGCGGCCAGGGCTTGGCGCTGGCGGCACCAGGAGCTGACACTGAACAATGCGGGGCTTGGTGCTCCCGCCTGATCCTTAGGGAGCTGACGGGTGGCTGGGGAGCACTTCCGTAGATTTAGTCCCGCTTCCTTCCCCTGTCGGCCGCAACACACCCTCGCGGTCTGGCGCTTCCTGCGCGGGGCACCCCGATGGCCCTCAGCCCGACGGGGCCAGCCCCAGCCAGAGCAGGCAGGGGACAGGCAGGACATGGGGACTGCCACATGGCCGGTCCCTGAGCCTTGCCTGTCCCGTCGCCTGCCAGAGGGGACCCGCTGGAGCCTCAGCAGCGCCCTGGGAAGGAAGCCCCCCCAGCCCTGTTACACCCATGGCCCCCCTTGTCCTCTCCGGGCAGGAAACCCACGGGGCCATGGCTGAGTCAGCAGCACCGATTGCCCTAGCCCTGCACAGGATGTCCTGTCCGGCACAGCACCGCCCTGTCACCACTGTCCTGGGGACACTGCTGTTGCAGGGACACTGCTCTTCTGGGGTCACCACCACCTTGAGAACACCAGCATTCTGGGGTTGCCAACACGCTGGAGTCACCACCATCGTAAGATCACCAACATTTTAGGGACAACATGATCCTTGTATACCGTCCTGGGGTCACCACCATTCCACAGTCCCCATTTTGGAGTGATGATGATCCTGGGGACACCACCACTCTGGGGTCACCAACACCTGAGGACACCGTCCTGAGGTCCCCACCATTTTGGGGTCACTACGGTTTTGGAGTGACCATGACCCTGTGACCGCCACTACCACCCCCCTGGGGACAGCCCGGTCCCGGGGTCACCGCGCTTTGGGGACCCCCGGGCCCGGCAGCGCCGCGCTCCCCCCGCAAACCGTGGCGCCCCCTGCCGGCCCCAACCGCAGCCCCGCCCCGCCCCCTTCCGCCGCGTGGGGGGGGCGGGTCCTCCCGGGCCGTACCAATCGCGGCGGGACAGGGGGGTGACTCNAGGCGGCGGTGCTGGAGGAGCCCGCGGCGGGGCATGGCCTGAGGCGCGGTGAGAGCCGCGCGGGGAGCGGGAGCGGAGCGGGGCTGCCGGGGGCCGCGCCCCGGCGCTTTGTCTGCCCGGCTCGAACAAAGGCGGCGCCGCGCCGGCACCCGGCGGGCGAAGCGAGCGAAGCCGCTTGGGACCGGGATTCCCGATACTCAGCACCCCCACCCGGGGGCTCTACCCGCAGCCCCCGGGACCTCTCTGTCCCGAGAGGGGCCTTGGGTCAGGGTCTGCCTTGGGGGGTGCGGGCAGATCGGCCCCTGCCTGCACCCCCTCCTTCTGGCTCTCCCTTCTGACTCTTCTCTCCCGCCGCCCCCAGGTCTCGTCGGGCAGGATGCGCGGGGGCTGCGCGGCGGCAGTGGCTGTGCCCTGGCTGGCCCTGCTGGCCTTGGCCCGGCAGCCCCCCGGGAAGCCGTCGGCCACCCCCCATCTGACTCGCCGGCCCTTCCTGGTGGCCTGGAATGTGCCCACCCAGGACTGCAAGCCCCGCTTCCAGGTGTCCTTCGACTTCAGCATCTTCGACCTGTCTGCCTCCCCCAACGAGGGCTTCGTGGGACAGAACCTCACCATCTTCTACAAGGAACGCCTGGGGCTCTACCCCTACTACACCCGTCAAGGTGTGGCCGTCAATGGTGGTGTCCCCCAAAACAGCAGCCTGTCCGAGCACCTCGCCCGCCTCCAGGACAGCATCGGCAAGTACATCCGCTCATCCACCAAAGAAGGGCTGGCCGTCATCGACTGGGAGGAGTGGCGGCCTGTCTGGGCTCGCAACTGGAAGCCCAAGGATATCTACCGGGAGGCATCGCAGGAACTGGTGTCACGGCGTCAGCCCACCTGGCCCCGTGAGAAGGTGAACAAGCAGGCAGTGTTTGAGTTCGAGTCGGCTGCCCAGGAGTTCATGGTGAGCACCCTGCGCAAGGCCAAGAGCTTCCGACCCAAGCAGCTCTGGGGATTCTACCTCTTCCCTGACTGCTACAACCATGACTACAGCAAGAACAAGGAGAGCTACACTGGGCAGTGCCCAGATGTTGAGAAGACCCGCAATGACCAGCTGGAGTGGCTCTGGAAGGAGAGCACGGCGCTCTACCCCTCCATCTACCTCGACCCGCTCCTGGACTCCACTCCCAACAGCCGCAAGTTTGTGCGGGCGCGGGTGATGGAGGCCATGCGCATCTCACAGCAGCACCACGATGACTACTCCCTACCTGTCTTCGTCTACACCCGGCCCACCTACATCCGCAAGCTGAATGTGCTCAGCCAGGTAGGGCTGTACCACTGGGACGTCCTCATTCCAAGCCCTGGGCATCTGGGCTTTGGGGTCAGCTGAGGTGGTTCCTCTGCCTGTGTATTTCACCTTGCTCCTGTGGAGCAGGGTGGCTCTGGAGGCTGGTGTCTGCACTCATAGTGTTATTGACACCTCATGGTGTTTCTGTGTGGGTGGGAAGCAGCACCATTTGGCGTGGAGCTGGCCCTGGGGAACAGGACGGGTGCCTCCTTTCCTAAGACCCACAGCTCAGCCCTTCTCTGGGCTGGATGATGGGGTGCCACCAACTGTTTCCCATATGGATAGGGTGTCTGGCAGCAGGACTGGCACCGATGGTGACCATTACCAGGGAAGTGCCTGGGAAGTACTGCAGGACTCCCAGGTCTTGGCAGCCGGAACCCTGGGGTGTGTGAGCTCACAGCCCCTGAGCTGTTCTGGCTTAGCCCTGGAGGAGGAGGGCAGTGTTGCAAAGCCTTGTCCCCAAGTTGTTGGGACAGTCCCTTTTCCCTGGAGCAGGGATTAGGTTTTGCCCTGCTGATCCTGCAGGGGACACTTTGGAGCACACTGTGCTGAGGCTGTGGGTGCTGCATGGGGACCGTAGGCACTAACCAGACCCTGTCCCCACAGTCGGATCTGATCTCCACCATTGGAGAGAGCGCGGCACTGGGTGCAGCTGGGGCCATTTTGTGGGGTGATGCAGCTGACACCAAAAACCAGGTAAGTTTGAGGTCAGTGTGGGAGGTAGATGGTGGGGGTGGAAGGATCCGAGGAGGACCAGTGGCTGAGCTGTCCTCTCTGTCTGAGGTGCTTCTCCCTGGGTCACACCAACACGGCCCTGGTGCCTCCCTTTCCCTAGGAGTTGTGCCAGATCATGAAAAACTACCTGGAGGGGGACCTGGGACGCTACGTTGTGAATGTCACAACAGCGGCAGAGCTCTGCAGCACGACGCTGTGCCAGGGCCGGGGTCGCTGCCTGCGCCAGGACAGCAATGCTGATGTCTTCCTCCACCTCAACTCGACCAACTTCCAGCTGCGGCGCCGGGATAATGACGATCCCCAGCAGCCCCTCTTTTGGGCTGAGGGCCAGCTCTCCCCTGCTGACATACTCTTCCTACGGACCCACTTTCACTGCCACTGCTACCAGGGCTGGCAGGGCAGTGGCTGCCAGACACGTGCTGGCCCCCGCAGTGATGCCCCTGGCCCTGTGGCACCGCTGGGACTTGGGGTGCTGTTGCTGCTTGCAAGCTGGTGCTATCTTCGCCTGGACTGAGTTAGCCCTTTCTGTGTAGGAGGAGCCTATTTAAGATATCCCTACCCTGCCTGGGAGGCAGCTAATTATGGAGGGCTATCCCTCACTGTGGTGGTGCAGGGGAGAGCTGTGAGGTTGCCCCATCTCTGCCCGCCCTGCTGCAGTGCAGGTGCCCCTCTTGGGGATGGGGGGAGGAGGGGGGACCCCTCTTCTGTTGTAAGGAGAGGGATGGGGGCAAGAGGGACACGGGGGCGGGGAGTGGGTGCTGCGTGGTGCTGAGCCCCCGTGTGCTGCCCCACACTGAAGTGCATTACCTCGAATAAAGCTGGTCAGACTGAGAGGTGTGGGCTGATTTGGGGCGGGCACGGGTCATTCCACGCGCGGACACAACCGCTGGGGCGGGGTGGGGAGAAGCTGTGTGGGTTGGTATGCTGTTCGGGGAAAGCTCTGCAGTGTTGGGAAGTGTCCCGTGGAGCCGGAGCCGCTCGGGGAAGGCGCTGGAGCGGCGGGAGCAGCCCCGAGAAGCCGGAGCCGCGGGGGCAGCCACGGCCGGGCCACCCACGTGGAGGCTGCGTGCGGCCACGCCACGCCCCGGCCCCGCCCCCGGCGGGAATCCCCGCGTGGCCCCGCCCCAGCTCCGCGACAGCGACCGGGATGCGGGACCGGAGCCGCCGGGACCGGGATCGCCGCGTGGGCACACCGCGCTGTGCGCCACGGCCGCCGGTAGGTACAGCCCCGCGGGGCCGGGGACACCCCTGTGCCGCGAGCGTCCCGGAGCTCCGCCGTCCCCTGCCACCAGTGTCCCCCGGCGGTGCCCTCGCACCGCGGCTCCTGTCCCCGTGCAGCCTGTCCCCGGCGCTGCCCTGCTCTGCCTGTGCCCGTGCAGCCTCTCCGGGCACTGCCCTGTCCTGAGGGGTGCCTGTGGGCATGGAGCGGCCGCGCGTGGCACAGCTGCCTTCCTGCCCACGGCCCTCGGCTGCTGTGAGCGTCCCCATGCCGTGCTCTCTGTGGCTGCTGTGGGCGTCCCCAGGCCGTGCCTTCCTGTGCCTCCTGGCCCCAGGCGTGAGTGGCCCCAGGCCGTGCCCTCCCGTGGCCGCGGTGCCCACGCGGGGCTGTCCCGTGCCAGCCCGGGCTGTGTGGGGCCGGGTCCTGCCCGGTGCCGTGATCTCCCTGCCAGCAGTGCCCTCCTCCCGCCAGTCAATGGCCGTCGCTCTCCACTTCCCGAGCGGCGCAGGCCACGTCCATCACCGTGACCTTCCTCCCCCCGCCCCGTCCGTGTCTTTCCAGCCCACTCATCCCCGGCCAGTCATGGGTGTTGACTCTGCGCATTCCTTCCCAGCAGAGCCTGCCGGTGATCACGCGGGGCTGACGCTGCCGTCCCACTCCGGGGCCGCTCTGCTGGGCTCCAGCTGCTGATAAATTCGGAAACTTTGAGGGAGAGCTGACCCTGGGTGACTGGCACCGCTTGGGAACGGAGGTGTGAATTAATGCCGGTCCTGACTTGGGGATAAAAGCACCAGGTCTCAGCTCTCCCCAGGCAGCTCCAGAACTCAGCCTGAGCCCACCAGCACCATGGCATCGGCATGGTCCTGCTGGGTCCTTCTGCTGCTCCTGCCCACCTTGGCCCACGCTGGGGGGCCTGGTCCTGTCCTCATCAACCGCCCCTTTGTCACCATCTGGAACATCCCCACCGAGCGCTGCGGCACAGAGCACAACGTCACCCTCAGCCTGGAGGTCTTTGATGTGTTGGCCAATGACCAGCAGTCTTTCACAGGGCAGGACATCACCCTCTTCTACAGCGACAGGTTCGGTCTCTTCCCCTACTACACATCTGATGGGGTGCCAGTGAACGGGGGGCTCCCCCAAAATGCCAGCCTAGAGGCTCACATCCACCAGGCCACCCAGGACATCAAGGTGACCCTGCCCAGCCCTGACTATGGTGGGCTGGCTGTCATTGACTGGGAGAAGTGGCGCCCACTGTGGATCCGCAACTGGGACTCCATGAGGATCTACCAGCAGAAGTCGGAGGAGCTGGTGCAGCAGCAGCACCCGCAGTGGCCTCCCCAGGAGGTGGAGGAGATGGCCAAGCAGCAGTTTGAGGAGAGTGCCTGCGATTTCATGAACAAGACCCTGTGGCTGGGCGAGACCCTCCGTCCCAGTGCCTACTGGGGTTTCTATGGTTTCCCTGACTGCTACAACAATGACTTTGATAGCCACCCCTACAATGCGACGTGCCCAGAGCTGGAGCAGCAGAGGAACAAGAATTTGTCCTGGCTCTGGAAGAGCAGCCGGGCGCTCTACCCCAGCATCTACCTGCCCCGTCGCCTCAATGGCACCAACAAGGTGCTCGCCTACGTCCGGCACCGTGTGGACGAGGCTTTCACTGTCCAGCATGGAGTCTTTGACAGTGGCATCCCTGTCCTGCCCTACTCCCAGATTGCTTTTGAGTACACCGTGGACTTCCTTTCCCAGGTGATGGGGACATGGGAATACTGGGCACCTCTTGGGCTGATGGGTTGGCACCAGGGAGTCTTTAGCTCTGCTGGGGATGTGTGGGAGCTTTGGGCACTGCTGACTTCTCCTCTCCCTGTGGGTGCAGGAGGACCTGATGAACACCATCGGGGAGAGCGCAGCTCAGGGTGCTGCTGGCATCATCCTCTGGGGCAGCCTGGACTACAGCTCCTCCAAGGTGAGTGCAGAGGGTGGCACCAGCTCCCTGCCAGCAGGGACCCCAGTTCCTCAGCTGTGCAGGGCTGTGACACCAAATGCCATTGCAGGAGATGTGCCTGAGGCTGAAGGACTATGTGGAGGGGCCCCTGGGCCACTACATTGTCAATGTGACGGCCAGTGCTGACCTGTGCAGCCAGACCCTGTGCTCCGGCCAGGGCCGCTGCGTGCGCCAGGACAACCAGCAGGGCTACCTCCACCTCGACCCCTCCCGCTTCACCATCAACCTGCACGCTGCCAAGCCCTGGCTGGTGGCTCAGAGCCTGGAGCCTGGGGAAGACATCTCCAAACTGGCCAAGGAGTTCCGCTGCCAGTGCTACGACAAGTGGCAGGGACCCCGCTGTGACACCCAGGGCTCTGCCAAGTGACACCCCCAATCCTCGACCCTGGGGACACTGGGGCAGACAGGGTGACACTACCTTGGCACCCTCGCCATGAGGCTGAGAACCTGACTGTGGTTCAGGCTGTTAATAAAACCAGAGAGTACCAGCAAGCATCTCCTTGTCTCCTGCTGCAGCACGTTTTGGGGTGGGAGGGTCCTCCAGCAACACCACTGGTGCCTTGTGATGCTGCCAAGGGCTGTCCTTTGGGCTGGGGGCTTGGGATGTAATGCCTCAGAGAAACCACAAGAAAAGAAGAAAATTCATGGGAAAAGACATAGGAAGAGGGATGACGGGGAAGGAGGATGAGAAAAAGGGGAATGATGGGGAATGGCCAAAGAGTGGAGGCAAAGGGGGTGAGAAGATGTGCCTGTGTGACTGTAGTTGGGGGAGTGTGTTCTCCAACCCCTCCACAGAGGAGTGGAGTGAAACCAACGCCCCCACTTTGATTTTCCCTGGATAACCATATGCAAAGCAGTTCAGCCCACAAATGATAAGCAAAAGCACTGATTTCTGTAACCCAGGCCACAGACTCAACCGTACCTGTTTCAAAGCAGTTGGGAGAAGGCATGAAACCCCAGCCTAGCTGAGATAAAGATGTTGGCATCTTCATCTGAATGTTCATCATGGGATCACATGCTCAGTTCTCTGATTTTAGGCCCTAATTCAGGTCATCTCTCCTTGTTGGGACTGCACTGCATGGCACTGTGTGTGTTCTAGGGACTTAACAAAGCTGCACCTTTAATTTTTAAGCTGGGTAATGTAAACCACTGCAGAGTTACTGTATTTCTTATGTTCACTTATTATTACACTGAGGAGGATCTGTGAATATACCACTGGAGACATAATTAGGCCTTTGGATTCCCCAGTCACAGCTTTCAGAAACATACACTGTTATTACCAAGCTCTTTGAGAAGCTGGGGGCCCCTGAAAAAATTAGTCATAATTGGATTTTGGCCCAGAATTAATAGTTTTATCTAATTCTTATAGAGGTAGCTTGGTACATGTTGTATGTAAATGTTGGAAACAATATTATCTTAGTATTTCTTTGTGTGTGAAATGTGATTTAACTTAAATGAACGCTCAAACATGCTCCTCCCAAGCTACAGTGAATCTGATATTTGCCCTGTATTAAATGTTGAAATTGAAAGCAAAGTTCACCTTGCTATTCACACAAAGAAAATTACCATGAATTTCAAGTCCTCCTTATGCCTGGAAGGGATCACAGTTGTGTGCTTGTAACTTCAGGTAATTTAATATGCTTCAAGTGTTCAGCTACTTGTGCCTAACTGGGGGCTGGTCTGAGGTTCTCCTGGACAGTATTATCTCAGTCCATTAACTGAACTAAGCACTGAGGTGGGCATGAGGAAAGAGGCATTTCCTCGGGAGCTGCAGAGGCTCTGGCTCTGCCAGAAGCCACAGAAGCCCTGCAGGAACCCTGTCTCCAGGTGTGGGTTTGTGGCTTTTCTTAAAAAAAGCGAGGCTGGGAAGTGACAGACTTCCCTTATTTCTTGAAGCAGCTCCTTTTCTTGCCGCTGAAGTAATGCAAACTTGGGCATGAATGCAGTTTGCCACTTCCAAATAATAGCTTTGAATGTCTAAGAGGATTTGCTTTATTCATCCTACTTATTGTAGCTATTCTTCTGTCCTTGCCTCTCACGCTGTATCTAAAGACACCCAGGATGCTGGATTTCATGTAATTTAGCTTGTCTTACTCCAGACTCTGAGGAATAGAGACTAGAAAGACACTGCATGTGGTGCCAGCAGACAATTTTGAAGCGCTGAACATCTGCTGGGTTGTTTTTTTCCCGGTCTGAAAGCCTGTACGTGTGTAGAGCCAGCGCGGTGCCGGGGCCAGCCCACGCCCGGCAGGAGTGAGCTGGAGAGGAGCCAGCAGTAGTCCAGGCTCGAGCCTTTGTGTGGGGCACATTCCTGGCTGCTCTACGGCTCTCGGGTGGGATGTGCTCACGGTGTTGTCACAGCAGCTCCTGTTTTCCACGCTCAGGGTGGCTGAGGAACCTGCTGTGTGCAGAGCTCGTTCGTCCACTGCCTTACAGGTTTCACACTAAATCAATTTCTAGGCTTTTCCCACGTGCTGCTCCAAGAAATGAGGGAAGTCTGTCACTTAGAACTGTCCTTACATTGCCAGGTTTTTCATTTTTTGTCTATGCTTAAGCCTCATATCTCCACAAATAATCCTAAGTATTTACCATGGTTAACTCGTAGAGAGAATTGAACTGCTGAATGCTCTGGAGATAGAAAGGTTATTTTACAGTGTAGAAGGAAGATGCTTGTAATGAGAAGCCTTTAAATGCTTTGATATAACCAGGACATAAGTAGTTCAGCTGAAGGGTAAGGTGTAGATTAAGTCTCGCATAGAACAGATGGAAGGAAGCCCTTCCAAGCAATTCACAGGCTTTTCAGATACAAGCCAGAAATTAGTGGCCTGTTATTTACCTAGTAAGAAAAATTCTCATCTGCCTTGTTCCCTGACTAAAACACTCAGAATTGATAGAGAGAGAAATTCCTCATGTTGTAGAAATCAGTTTAGTCAGACACTAAGACACTTTTCAGTTTTGTCTTGCATTAACAGCCCACACCTACGGTTACATGACCAAGGGGGTGACGGCATTTTGAGACTCCAGAAGTTGTTTCAGGACCCCACTAGCTATAATTTGCTGTCACATTTCACTTCATCCAAAGATCTGGACAGAACCCATAAAACCAAAACCAGGAGTATGTGAAGCAGGTCCTTCCAGACCACTTCTGCAGCCCTTGTGGCTGGATGCTGTGCTTCTCCTGATATAAAGTACAAACTTCTCTTGGAAGAAAGAAATCCTTCCCAAACGCAGATTATGGCAAGTGCAGGGCTTGAAATTAAAGAGAGGGCATGTGGGTCTTTAAAATGCCTTTTATTCCGTTCACATTGCAGTGGAAGCTTGTGGCACGCAGGGCTCAGGTTGCTTCGTGGGCGTGCAAACACATGGCAGCTTAAAGGCAGAGAGGAGGACTGGGTGCTCTGCCAGCCCAGGGCAGGTTTTGGTCACTCTGTTCAGCTGCAGCTGCAGAAAGCTCCTCTAACTCCCAAACACACCCTGCTCTGCTGTGCCCAGAGCTGCCAGGTGAGCAGCTCACCCAGCAGTAGCAGCTAAGAGGACCCAGAGGTACCAAAGAGAAACATGAGACCAGGAGGAGGAGAAGGAAGAGGCAGCAGCACAGAAACTGCCTCCAATGACACTTGAGCCTGTGAGCAGCTTGAGGTGCTGCCCAGAGCAGCAGAGGTGTCACTGGCTTTGAATTAAGCACACTCCTCTATATGCCAATAGCATCGAGGGTGTGCACAAGGCTCCACTGCTTTCCTGTTAATGCTGTTAACTAAAACTTGCCACTTCTTTTCCACGGGCAGTGTCAAAGCTCACTTCTGATTACTGTTTCAAAAGTGAAACATCAGCTCCTACAGAAATAATTTCCAGAGCTTGAATGCAAGATTCTGTATCCCAACCCCCCTCAGTATCCCTCAAACCCTCACTGACTTGAACACAACATTTTCAAAGTACCAGTTTCCTAAACTGAAAGTGGCTCTTCCTTACAGTGTTTTTGTATCTGTTTTGTGTTTGAAAATCACCCACTCCAAACCTTTTCCCTTGCTCAGGCATTTCTAAAAAGGTCTGAAAAGATTTATAAAAAACAAAGCATATTTAAGAAAGATCTAAGTGTTTTTCAGGAGCTACAGACTCTGCTACTACCCTGGACTTGACATCTCGTGTTTCCGAGAACTAGCAGGAATATCAGCCTTCATTCCTCTGATTCATCAGACTGCAATTTCAGAAGTTACTTGAAAAAAAAGCAAGCCCCGAAGCACCATTTGTGGGCTCTCAGCAAGAGTTCAAACATCCAGCACAAACAGCAACTAAACCTAACCTTGCTTTAGGTTATACAAACAAAAATGCCTCTGCAGTTGAGAACTTGTCCCGCTTTGTTCCAGAAGTTTTTTATCCTGCCTTTGCTGGGGCTGGGCACCGGAGCAGGACTTTCACCACAAGAATGTGGGCGCAGCAGCAGCTCCTTTGTTGTGAGTGCTCCAGGCCAGCTTCAGGCAGGGCTGGTGTGTGTGGTGCCACGTTTTCTCAAGAAAAGTGTGGTTTTTGTTTCTTTTTACTGCTGGTGGGACTGTCCGAGGCAGAACACTCGTCCTATTTGCAGCATCTCTGCTGCTCTGATTTGGCAGCAACTCCCCTCCTAGTTATTTTCCCCCCTGGGGCTTTAAAAACAGGCTAATCAGTGTCCTGTGCTGGCATTAGTAAATCAGCAGGAGTGTTATCACCAGCCCGGGCAGGGTCAGAGTGAGGCCTTGGGAGTGCTTCGAGTGAAGCTGCAGGCTTGTGCTGTATAAAACACTTTGTAAAGCCACTTCCTTCCAGTAACATGTTCAGCACAAAACAATACAGTGCTCTAAACTCTGCTCTAATCTGCTCATGCAGACTTCAAGTAAACACCAAAATAATATAGCAAACATTTTGTGGAAACTGTCCTGCATTTGACTGTAACTTCTCAGGAGGAAAAATTTGATTTGACAGGTTACTGGTCCTATCCCCCAATTAAGACAGAAACAGTTGTAATCCTCTGTGCTGTTGGGCAGAGTTCAAGGTTAGTTTCAGCAAAAACAAACCAAGCTGGAATTGAAGTAGGGAAAAAAACAACCCCAAAATTTGGAGGCAGAACCTGTCCTCAGTGGAAAGCATATATTCTTTATTCTCTTGTTTGTTTTAATACACACTAACTGATACCTGTACACAGCAGATAACCAGCTGAGATAACAGGGAGTTCAATATTTAAGGCTTGGCTTTCCTCACCATAGCAACAAATCTGTAAGGAGGGTAAGAGGACACGGATAACTGTCAGCATCCAGCACAGCAAGGGCAGTGGTGTTGGAAGCCTGAATCTCACTCGCTGTCACGGTGCCTGATGCAGAACCACCGCGGATGTGTGAACACGAGCACCTGGCAGGTCCTGGGGAGTGTGTGCTGTGCAAAGCGTCAGCAGAACAACCACAGAGGTAGGTGTTTGCTTCCTTGTCTTCAGGGCAGCTGGGAAAGAGGGTGGTCTGTATTTAATCTTATTTTCCTTTGATGAAATAGTGGAGGTGGTGACCCTGGAAGGTGGGTCTGCTCTCTCTGACTGCATAAACCAGCTCCTGGGGCACAGGTGACTCTTCATAGTCACTGCCTAGAACAGAAGAGCCCTCCAAAGGTACCCTTTTCTCTCTGCATCTCTGCCACCCTACCAAAATTAGTTAGGTGAAACAGATCCATGCTGCATTTATTCACGCTGACAAACACTTATGTTGCTTTTAATTTCATGGCTTAACACTTGTTCATCCACTCAGAATTTGTTGAATCAGTAATTACATTCAAATTGAAAAGCTGTCATCTGTATCCCATCACTGTCTGAACCCAGGTGAGCCCAAGAAGAATTGCCATCAAAATCTACTTGGAGCTGATCTTCAGGATGCTGGTCAGAAGGGTCATGAAATCTTTTCCGCTTCAGTTGTGGCTAGAAGGCATAGTATGAATGCTAATTTTCTGCCAGCTACAAAAAAGCACCTTATCTTTGTTTTCTAAGCAAGAAAAAATCATTTCTAGCTATGCAGGTTTATCACAAAATACCTACCAATAACCCAGAGTAAGGGGATTCATCTTTAAAATGCTCTGATCTGGATTCTTGGTAGATAAATTGATGCCAGAGTTATTTTAACAAGGCAGTTAATTGATGAGGAATCCCCAAGTTAGAAGAGACACACATCAGAGTATTCACTTCCATTATGGTCCAAGCTCATAGTTTATTTCTTCTACCACAGAGACACTGGTGGAAAGAAATGCAACACCAATGCAAGCAATTTGCCAAAAAATGTGCTTAATATAATATTTATATAATCTTCTTACATGCTGCCTGTTGTGAAGGGAGCTGTGATTAAAGATACATTTTTTCTTAGTCAAAGGTTATGGAAAATCTCAGTTGTCTGGGATCAAGAAGCAACACTTGACTACAGCTGCACATACAAAAACTGAGCAGTGTAAAAATAGCACAACAAGCACTCCAGCAATGCACATAACAAGATTTGGCTCTTCCAAAGAGCCTGAGAAAGGCCAGGCAAGCTCTTGGGGTCTGACCAGACTGGAGATGTGAATTCCCGCTCAAAAAGATAAGGCTTCCCAAACATCTTCAGTCTCCAGTCTTGGGGTACCTTAACATGCTCCTATGCTTCAGGACAAGGATACACCTGATTTTTTAAGATCTTACAGTCTGGACAGAAAAAACAGCTCAGAGAAAGGGGAAAAAATGATATGGCATGAGCAGTGACTCCAAGGTGACTACATGAATAATTGTATTGAACTTTTGCTTGCTGGTTCACCTATTGGTTTCTGCCTTTTGTTCTTCTCCTGCACACTTACAGTTTGGGTGAAGATTGCAAATATATCTTTAAGGAAGAGTTGTGTTATCTGGCTGAACTGAACACAGTACAATCCTGCATGTGGCCAATTTCCAAGGAATTTAACAAAGGACCCAACAGCTTAAACCTTCCGATGAAGCTGAAGAACAAAAATCCAATTGATTTACTCATCTTCAAATTATTGTCATCCAGAGGTAAAAATCTTTGGCTCACACTAGAGCAGGAAGAATGTGACCTGTGAAAAACACAGTCAATTGGATTGGTGTCCCCAGGCCTGCCCCAGCCATGCTGTTCTGATAAGCCTGATCAAATACTTTTCCTTGCCAAGCAGCTGAAGGAAAAAAAATATTTTTGTGGCCTTCTGTTCAGTTCTTTGAAACCACAAAACCACATTTAGGGGAAAATATTTTCCAAGGCCTGTAAGTGCAGAAGTTTTTCCAATTTAACTATTTTTGAGGAGGGCACAGGACTACATCAAACAATTTCCAAATGGATGACTCTGCTTGCTCAGTTTATCCAAGCACAAGCCAGGATCAAACATCCCAGGCAGAGACTGTGAGTATTTACCTTGAACAGGCTTCTCTCCTGCTGAGTTGTTCTAAATGCAAATAAATTATCACTTTTTCGTTTCCCCTCATGAATCTGTTCCTAGTTCCACTTTCCAAATTAATGACACCTCCCAGTTTGGACAAAATCTCAACAGGATCATTACTGGTTGGCTACACAGATCTTGAGCAAAAACCCAAGATTTCTAGCAAGTTTTGCTATTAATAATTGCACTGGTTTATCAGTGATTTAATGTGTTTTGCTTCTAAGAACACTGAAGTCCTCTGCACAGTTTGGATCCTGCAGTGAAGCTTTTCTGGGAGGGCAGCTGCTGCAAGCAAAGGCTAAGGTGTGCCTTCCCACCTTGGAGAAAACTCCGTGGAGGAGGATAAGCACAGAGAGGCTAAACAGAAGAGAAAAGCCACTGAAAGAAAAGCCTGTTTGATGTCCCATGAGGCTCTGCCCACCTGCCCGTGCAGGGTTGCCTTCACCACTGGTACTCAGACCTTTTGTTCTGTCAAAAGGAGTGGAAGTTTCTGGCTGATACTGAGCCACATTTCGCTGGCCAGCGGGACAGGGGGATTGCTCTGAACCTTTTTATCAACACCAAGCAGTAAGGAATCCTTGCAGATAGGTGTTTTTGTTGGATTGTTTTTAAGGCCAAGGACAGGAGGGTGAGCTGCTGCAGTGACCAGCCCCTGAGCTCCATTTCTGGCCCTGCTGCTTTGTGCCAGCTGTAAAAAAAACCTCTCTTCTTTTTTTTGTTTCTTTTTTTTTAAAGAAAACATGGGGGGATAAGGTTTCACTAAGCCCAGAAACTGTAACTAAAAGATGTTTCAAGGGGAGAGCAGATGAACCATGGGCCTCTCTTCTATCCCAGGGCTCAGAATTGTAGGATATTTCTTTCAGAGGAACCCTCAAACAACTCCAGCGGCCCTTGCTTCAAGCTGGAAGCAGTCAGCGACTAAAACCAAAGTTAACTAAATCAAGTTTTGAGCTATGCCATCTGTGCCAGTGGCAAATGCTCTGCTCCAGAACAGCATGGGGACATGCTGGCTGTGAATACCCACCACATCCTCCCCCTCCTTCACGCTGTTAGCAGTGGACAACAGAGCTTGCTAATGCAGAGAAGGCCACAGCTATGTAAGGTCACTTGAGCTCCTTAAGAAAATAAAGCAAATTAATCATCAGTACTTCAGATGAAATCATAGAAAGTTAATAAGGATTAAGTATTGTCCAGAAGGTGGACACAGGTGACTTCCACCTCCACAGAGCCCAACACTTGCACTGTGGCACTTCGAGAGGCTGTTCAGCTTTAGGGGTTGCACAAGGAGCTGGATCTTACTTTGACAGTTCCCCAAAAGAAAAGGAAGCATTCCTTAGCACTGCATCAACAGTGAACATTTTTCTCTCACATTTGCCCTCACTTCTTAGAAAATCATATTTCCAGAGGGGCTGTTAGAGCCTAGGATGGGAGAGGTGGAAGGGGCCTGGTCTCTCAGACCAAAGTAACCCAGCCCTTGCTCTGAGTCACCACGCACACACTTGAAGGAGGTGATACCAAGCATCCTACTGATCTCAGCCGCTGAGTTTCCTCATTGCAGGAGGCATCACCACCTGGAGATACACGTGCAATACTTCCTGTCTATAACAACCACACCAACAAACCACCCTTTCTTTCATGTGGCTTAATTTCTATGAGCGATTCAGAAGTTGTACTTTATCAAGTAAAGTTTTAAGGCATCAGATGATCCCCAGGCAGAGACAGCACAGTTACAATGCTTATGTTACCAGTGGGGGTCTGAAACCAGCTGCCCAGACAGTAAACTTAGAGTTGATATCACTTGGAGACAGGTTGGGAAGCAGGATGAAGGTGTGTAGGTAGATGAAAAGACATCCTGACATGGTAAAGATTTGCTTGTGAATTTGAGGTAAAACCAAAATCAAACAACATCTTAACTCCGTTGCTTATGTTGATCGTTTTCATCCTAAAGGGGGAATTATTCTGATTTTTCACTAGTAAGTGACTACACTGATGCTTCCATAATCTTCCTTTGTTTTCTGTTTGGCCCCTCTTTCATCTACAGTGGTGTTTCCCCCTCCCCAAACTTGTGTTTGCCTATCTCTGCAGGCCAAAGGCACAGAAGGTCAGATAACTCTCTCCTGAGCACAGTGCTGCCTCCCCAGCTCCTCACCGCCGTGCAGGACATACAGTGTGATAGCAGCTCTGCAGCTTCCATGCACACCCGCTCAGTTCATGCCTGCCTCAGAGCGACAGCCCAACAAAACTACTGCCTTTTCTGTGGGGAAAGGCAACCACAAAAACAACCTGCCCCAACCTGAACGAGACAACAAACAAACTTCAGTATCACCTCAAGGACGGTATAAGGAACCAGAGGATTTTTGCCATTAAGCTCAAGCTTGTGTCAGGGGGATGCTGTGTGTATCCTCGGGGATGCTGGAGGGCAGGGAAACGCTGCAGCCCAAAGCAGGTGGGAGGCTGTGCCCTGAACGCACGTAGGAGCTGTAATTCGCCAGATCGGCTTCACTTCGGACCGCTCCGGCTCCCTGGGAGGTGTATCCCAGCCCTGCCCGAGGTTCCCGGTGGGGTGATTGCTGCTGGGTCAGGGCAGGGGTCACCTCTGGCTCCACGGAGAAGCTCCGCGGGTGCTCCTGAGCCTCCCTGAGGGCTCGTTGCTGACAGACCCCCATTCCTGCGCTGATCCCTATCTCCTGCCCCGCCGGGAATGCAGGACGCTGCATTCCCACCCAGCTCTCTAAAATGGCTTCAGCCGCCGCACCTCCCCCGTCCACTTGATTTTTACTTATTTATTTATTTGTTTATTTTTAAACGAAAACACGAAGCCCTGGGTGAGCAGACAGCGGAGGGACAGCTGCGGTCCCGGCGCGCAGCGGGCGATGGGGAGCACACCGGGGCCGCCGGTTCTGGTGCGGTGCGGGGGTTCCGCGGAGGTGCGGGAGCTGCTCACCGGGAGCTGCTCACCGGGAGGTGCGGGAGAGCTCCGGCCTTCCCCCGGGTCCCTCCCGCACCCCTCGGGGCGGGCGCTGCGCGGGGCGGAGCGGAGCGGGG
>VZRF01012034.1:69236-79466 GCA_013396875.1 Vireo altiloquus | reverse complement strand
GGGATATTAAGGAAGACTTCTCACCTGGTAATGCTCAGATATTGTTGTCCAAGTGTTTGGGCAGCACAGAACTGAGATCTTCCTCCCTGGAGGTGTTCAGAACTCTGCACAAGTTCATGAGCAACCTCTGTGAACTGGCCCTGCTTTGCAGGGACTGGAAACCTCCCAGGGTCCCTTCCCAGCTGTTTTTTTCCTTGAATCTGGACATTAATGGAAGTGGAGAGTGGAAAAAGCCCAACATCACAGAGGAGTTATGGAATATTTGCCCATGGAGATTCCAAAAGCCAGCTGGAGCAGTGTGCTGGGAGCAGAATCATCTCCTGACATCGCTCCAGGCCAGCTCTGGGCTGTGCTCTCCTGGTGAATGTGTTCTGAGGGCTGGGAATGCAGAGCATCCCTGAAACTCTGTCCAGCTCCTGCAGAGCTTCTCCCTCCTCTCCTGGAACTCACTGGTGAGGTCACTGGGAACTGTCCCTGGGACAGTGCAGACTCAGGACACCCCTGGGGACACCCCTGTGAGGAACACAGCTCCAAGGCTGCCTGGGACAAAAGCTTTGAGAAAAGTCTGGGAGTTAATCCTTTGCTTCTGAAGGAGGAGCAGTGCCTGGGAGGGAGGAGAGGACAGAGCAGGGCAGGAGGAGCTGTCAGGGCCAGTGATGCCTTAAATGACTCCCTACAAACAGAGACCAGACAGAATAAAGGAATAAAGGAGGGATTTACTTGAAAGGCCTTCAAAGGTCACACCCTGGGGGTCTGGAGGCTCCTGCCCCAGTGGATCCCAAGGTGGACCCCAGGTCAGGAGTTCTTCACACCTTTATAGCTTTGGTCCATTTGCATATCAGCATCAATTCGCCAATTAAAACTTTAGCTAATGATGGAATTTCCCCAAGCTTGCCCCCCCTCCCCAAGATGAAGGTTTGCACTTTTGGGCCCAGGAGGGTCTGGGTGTCCTTGGAGAGGAGCTGGAGAGGCTTTGTTAAGTCTGGCTTAGCACAGGAGAGCAGCAGCCAAGGAGCTCCAGGGACTGCAGAGTTCCACTGGGCAGGGCAGGATTGGGAACAACAGAGAAGTTACAACCTAAGGCATCCCCAGGGCTCTGGCTGAGCTGCTCTCATCCCCCTGGAGCCAAAGGGCAGCCAAAATTCCCTTTGGTTGAGCGAGAGCTGCTGGGCAGTGCTGGCCCTGCCCGAACAGAGGGAAAAGCAGGAGGGGAACATGGACAAAGTGAGGAAATCAACAGAGAACAACCCAAGTGTGATTAAATCACAGCTTTCAGCATCACAGCTTCATGTTTGTCTCCCTCTGCTGCTCAGCCCGAGGTGAGGAACAACCTCCCACTCTCTGTCAGGTGTTGTTATCATGGAGCAGGGATGGAGCAGGGATGGAGCAGGGATGGAGCAGTTCTGCATCCCCATCCCGCCTGCCCTCCCTCCACAACCCCAATGTCCTCGGGTGATTTATGGAGTGTCCCTTATCGCCTGCTCTATGCCCAGAAAATAAATCTCACTCCTTTCTGTGCCTTTAAACCGAGCCTGAGAGGGGAGAGAAGCCAAAAACCAGCCAGAGGAACTTCTTCAAAGCAGTTTTGTGCTTCAAAGTCACTTCTCCTCTCTGCTGTTCTCCTGTGTGGAGTGATTGCTGCTGCAGCAGAGAGGGGAGGAAGCTCCTTCCTTGTTTCCAGCCAGCTCTCAGTTCTGTTCTCTTCAAAAAAAGAGGGACAGAATTTTCATAAAACTTTAGTTTCTTCTTCTTCTCTTCTAAACTTATTCAAAACACCAGAACATCAAAACCTCACTGAAAGACCTTCCACCAGCCTAAAGAAAAAGATTCCCCACACCAACTCCACGACAAAAAAAAACCCAAAAACCACACCCACAAAAAACCTCTAAACTCTTCTAAGTTTCTTTCTACAACAGAAAATTTCATTACTTAACATTATTATTATTTTCTCACGTGTTTCTTAAATAAATACCTCAAACCAGAACACTCTCCACATCCGTGTGGGGCCCCCAGTGCTGCCTGGGCACTCAGCCTTACCTATCCTGCAGCTCCAGGTCCTCCAGCGAGGGCCTTTGGGGTGTTTTAGGTGAATATTTCTGTGTACAGCCACAGNCCAGCGAGGACATTTGGGGTGTTTTAGGTGAATATTTCTGTGTACAGCCACAGAGAAAGCAAGCACAGGCCCTCTGTCACCCCTACCCAGTTCCCTTTCTCCAAGCTAGTGCCTCCTCCTCTCCCTCTCCCACCAGCTCCACCTCTGCTCTTGCTTTTCCTCATTTTCTGCTGCTGTCTGAGAGCCTGCAGGGTTTCTCCAGCTCACCTGGGCAGGGGTCAGGGGTTCTGTGCCAGCACAGTCAGTGTCCAGTCCTGGGCAGGAGGGTCCAGCACAGCTCAGTCTCCAGCCCTGGGCAGGGGTCTGGGGGTCTGTGCCAGCATGGGTCAGTGTCCAGTCCTGGGCAGGAGCTCTGTGCCAGGACAGTCAGTGTCCAGTCCTGGGCAGGGGAGTCCAGCACAGGTCAGTGTCCAGTCCTGGGCAGGGGTCTGGAGGTCTGTGCCAGCACAGTCAGTGCCTAGTCCTGGGCAGGAGGGTCCAGCACAGGTCAGTGTCCAGTCCTGGGCAGGGGTCTGGGGGTCTGTGCCAGCACAGTCAGTGTCCAGCCCTGGGCAGGGGGGTCCAGCACAGTCACTGCCCACTCCCGAGCCAGATGTTCTGTTCTTCCCAGCACCTCTGGCACACTGACCCAGCCCCAGGGAGCCCCAGGACGCTGCTGAGCTGTGCAGAACTGGCACAGCACCCAGTGAAGAGAGGCTGGGGCTCAGCTGTGGGTGAGGGGATGAGGAGGATGAGCTGTGTGGATGAGTTACAGAAGTTGTGTGGATCAGTTACAGAAGTTGTGTGGATGAGTTACAGAAGTTGTGTGGATGAGTTACACAATGAGGTCTCTCCCCTATGTCCCTTTGTGTGTGGTTGCTCTCCCTCAGCACTGGGCACTGCCAGAGGTGAGGTTCCCCTGTTGTCATCTCCTTAACCCTGCCCACAGCCCCAAGAATGGCTGAGATATTCCCTCTGTGGCACTCTCCCTGCAGGGTTTGGGCATTATTTAATACAAAATCTTTAAATAAAGACTGAGTGATCCAGGTCTCCTGTTAGATAAACCTCCAGCGTGGCTCTTGGATCATTTCCCCTCCTCGATAAAACAGGTAAAGGAGCCTGGTTTATTTAAATTAAATGGTTAAATTCCCATCACTGGTTTCCTCTCTGCCTGAGGGTCCCCAGGAGCCCCCAGGGGACAGAGGTGGGCACTGTCACACTGTCCATGGGCTCCTGGCACCCAGGAACCCCAGATCTGCTGCCCAGGAGACCCAGGCTGGGACAGCCCCTCCCAAACCGGCCCTGGGGGCTGGGTTAAATCCATCCTTACATCCCTCCTGCCTGGAGGGGAGCTGGGAGCACTCCTGTGCTGATCCCAGGGCAGGCATTGCACTGCTGATCCCTGTGGATCCCACTGGTGATCCCTGTGGATCCCTGGGGTGCTCTCTGAGCCCTGGCTCCAGCCGTGGCTCACTCAGGGCCTGAGGCCTCTCCTGGGAGAAGCAGAGCTCTGGCAGCTCCTGCTGCTCCTGCACAGTGCTCAGGGAACTTCCTCCGCCTGGGATCTGATGTATTCCATGGATTTTCCTGCTGGGACAGAACTGGGCTGTGCCCTTTGGGTGCTCCTTCAGGGTTGTTGAGGCTTCAGCAGAAGTTTACNCCCAAAAACCACACCCACAAAAAACCTCTAAACTCTTCTAAGTTTCTTTCTACAACAGAAAATTTCATTACTTAACATTATTATTATTTTCTCACGTGTTTCTTAAATAAATACCTCAAACCAGAACACCCTCCACATCTGTGTGGGGCCCTCAGTGCTGCCTGGGCACTCAGCTCCAGGTCCTGCACGCCCAGCGAGGACANTCATTACTTAACATTATTATTATTTTCTCACGTGTTTCTTAAATAAATACCTCAAACCAGAACACTCTCCACATCCGTGTGGGGCCCCCAGTGCTGCCTGGGCACTCAGCCTTACCTATCCTGCAGCTCCAGGTCCTCCAGCGAGGGCCTTTGGGGTCCCTCTCCCACCAGCTCCACCTCTGCTCTTGCTTTTCCTCATTTTCTGCTGCTGTCTGAGAGCCTGCAGGGTTTCTCCAGCTCANGGGGTGTTTTAGGTGAATATTTCTGTGTACAGCCACAGAGAAAGCAAGCACAGGCCCTCTGTCACCCCTACCCAGTTCCCTTTCTCCAAGCTAGTGCCTCCTCCTCTCCCTCTCCCACCAGCTCCACCTCTGCTCTTGCTTTTCCTCATTTTCTGCTGCTGTCTGAGAGCCTGCAGGGTTTCTCCAGCTCACCTGGGCAGGGGTCAGGGGTTCTGTGCCAGCACAGTCAGTGTCCAGTCCTGGGCAGGAGGGTCCAGCACAGCTCAGTCTCCAGCCCTGGGCAGGGGTCTGGGGGTCTGTGCCAGCACAGTCAGTGTCCAGTCCTGGGCAGGGGGGTCCAGCACAGTCACTGCCCACTCCCGAGCCAGATGTTCTGTTCTTCCCAGCACCTCTGGCACACTGACCCAGCCCCAGGGAGCCCCAGGACGCTGCTGAGCTGTGCAGAACTGGCACAGCACCCAGTGAAGAGAGGCTGGGGCTCAGCTGTGGGTGAGGGGATGAGGAGGATGAGCTGTGTGGATGAGTTACAGAAGTTGTGTGGATCAGTTACAGAAGTTGTGTGGATGAGTTACACAATGAGGTCTCTCCCCTATGTCCCTTTGTGTGTGGTTGCTCTTCCCTCAGCACTGGGCACTGCCAGAGGTGAGGTTCCCCTGTTGTCATCTCCTTAACCCTGCCCACAGCCCCAAGAATGGCTGAGATATTCCCTCTGTGGCACTCTCCCTGCAGGGTTTGGGCATTATTTAATACAAAATCTTTAAATAAAGACTGAGTGATCCAGGTCTCCTGTTAGATAAACCTCCAGCGTGGCTCTTGGATCATTTCCCCTCCTCGATAAAACAGGTAAAGGAGCCTGGTTTATTTAAATTAAATGGTTAAATTCCCATCACTGGTTTCCTCTCTGCCTGAGGGTCCCCAGGAGCCCCCAGGGGACAGAGGTGGGCACTGTCACACTGTCCATGGGCTCCTGGCACCCAGGAACCCCAGATCTGCTGCCCAGGAGACCCAGGCTGGGACAGCCCCTCCCAAACCGGCCCTGGGGGCTGGGTTAAATCCATCCTTACATCCCTCCTGCCTGGAGGGGAGCTGGGAGCACTCCTGTGCTGATCCCAGGGCAGGCATTGCACTGCTGATCCCTGTGGATCCCACTGGTGATCCCTGTGGATCCCTGGGGTGCTCTCTGAGCCCTGGCTCCAGCCGTGGCTCACTCAGGGCCTGAGGCCTCTCCTGGGAGAAGCAGAGCTCTGGCAGCTCCTGCTGCTCCTGCACAGTGCTCAGGGAACTTCCTCCGCCTGGGATCTGATGTATTCCATGGATTTTCCTGCTGGGACAGAACTGGGCTGTGCCCTTTGGGTGCTCTTTCAGGGCTGTTGAGGTTTCAGCAGAAGTTTACTTGGTTGGGGTTTTTTTAGTCTGTTAACTCCCAGCAGTCTTTGGAGTAAAACCCCAAATATCCTGGGATATTTAGCATCCTCTTGATGCCTGAGGTTTGAACTTTTCTCTGTTCCCAGCCCTGCAGTGCCCAGTGTGACTCTGCAGGTCCCTGGAGCTCGTTCAGTGCTGTTCTCTCATGCTCACACTGACATAACAAAGCCTCTCCAGCTCGCTCTCCAAGGACACCCAGACCCTCCTGGGCCCAACAACTGCAAACCTTCATCTTGGGGAGAGGGGGGCAAGCTTGGGCAAATTCCATCCTTGCCTGGCTTCTGCTTGGGCAATTGATGCTGATATCAAAGTGGGAAGAACTCGGGAGCTGTCATTGTCCATTTTGGGATGCACTGAGGCAGGAGCCTCTGGAGCCCAGAGTGTGACCTCTGAAGGCCTTTCAATCAATCCCTCCTTTATTCCTTTATTCCTGCCTGCTCTCTGTTTCTAGGGAGCCATTTAAGGCATCACCCTCTGCAAACGTTCTGGCCTAGCCTCTGAAATTGAAGAACCTGGAAGGTTTAGGTGTTGGAGGAGAATCCAGAATATTTTTTCATGCTTGTTTTGCCTTGGGAAGACTTGAGGGAGATGTTCTTTGTGCATTCAAAGGTGGTGGCTGCAGTTTCCACTGGCCCAGGGTGCCCAGAGCAGCTGTGGCTGCCCCTGGATCCCTGGCAGTGCCCAAGGCCAGGCTGGACATTGGGGCTGGGAGCAGCCTGGCACAGTGGGAGGTGTCCCTGCCATGGCAGGGTGGGATCAGATGAAGCCTGAGGTGTCCCTCAGTGTTTCCCCACAAGACTTTATGGGAAAGGAATGCCCAGCTCTGTTCCCAGGGGGAGCCATCAGTGGTTCTGGGGGTGGGAGTCTCATTACTGAAGAGCTTCCAAAACACAGCCAAAGGAATTCCTGCTGTGGGTGGTGAGGATGGGGCAGCTCAGCCCTTCAGCCCCTCCCAGCCTCCATGGGGACCTGGTGACAGCAACACAGCCCCTGCTGTGCCCCTGCTGTGCCCCTGGTGTGTCCCTGGTCAGTGTGCCCCTGGTGTGCCCCTGGTGTGTCCCTGCTGTGCCCCTGGTGTGTCCCTGGTCAGTGTGCCCCTGGTGTGCCCCTGGTGTGTCCCTGCTGTGCCCCTGGTGTGTCCCTGGTCAGTGTGCCCCTGGTGTGCCCCTGGTGTGTCCCTGCTGTGCCCCTGGTGTGTCCCTGGTCAGTGTGCCCCTGGTGTGCCCCTGGTGTGTCCCTGCTGTGCCCCTGGTGTGTCCCTGGTCAGTGTGCCCCTGGTGTGCCCCTGGTGTGTCCCTGCTGTGCCCCTGGTGTGTCCCTGGTCAGTGTGCCCCTGGTGTGCCCCTGGTGTGTCCCTGCTGTGCCCCTGGTGTGTCCCTGGTCAGTGTGCCCCTGGTGTGCCCCTGGTGTGTCCCTGCTGTGCCCCTGGTGTGTCCCTGGTCNTGCCCCTGGTGTGCTCCTGGTCAGTGTGCCCCCGGTCAGTGTGCCCCCAGTCAGTGTGCCCCTGGTCAGTGTGCCCCCACTGTGACCCCAGTCAGTGTGCCCCCGGTCAGTGTGCCCCCAGTCAGTGTGCCCCTGGTCAGTTTGTCCCTGCTGTGCCCCTGGTGTGTCCCCAGTGTGTCCCTGGTCAGTGTGTCCCTGCTGTGCCCCTGGTCGGTCTGCCCCTGGTATGTCCCCAGTGTGTCCCCGGTCAGTGTGCCCCTGGTCAGTGTGTCCCTGCTGTGCCCCCGGGCTGGCACAGCAGGGCAGGGGCCGAGCCCTGCCCTGTCCAGCTGTCCAGGAGCGCCGGTGCCAGCCCTGTGCCCCTCTGCTCTCCCCAGCCCCGGCCCCCGGCTGACCTGGCCTTCAGCTTCGATGCCAACAAGCAGCAGAGGCAGCTGATAGCAGAGCTGGAGAACAAGAACAGGTAAGGCTGGGGTGGGAGCTGGGCTCGGTTCTGGGGCACCTCTCGTCTCACACTGACCACAGAGCTTTCCCTGAGGTGTGCTGCCTCATTAACTCATTAGTTAGTCATTAACATCAGTTAATTACCGTGGGGAGGGGCTGCCCTGCCCCTGTTTCCCGGGGAGGGGATTGATCTTCACTAATCTTCTTAAAATCATCTTTGCCAACCCCGAGCACTGGGAGCCCTCAGCACATCCAGCAAACCTCGGAGCTGGGATCTGATCCCAGAAATCTCCAGCCCTGGGCTGAGCCCCCAGCAGGGGAGGGGAGATCCTGTGCTCAGGTGAGACCCCACCTGCAGAGCTCCCCCAGCCCCAGGGCCAGCAGCACAAGGACCTGGAGCTGCTGGAGAGAGTCCAGAGGAGGCCCCAGGGGATCAGAGGAACAGCTCTGCTGGGAGGAAAGGCTGAGAGAATTGGGATTGTTCAGCCTGGAGAAGAGAAGGCTCTGGGATGACCTCACTGCAGCCTTCCAGGGCCTGGAGGAGCTGACAGGAAAGATGGAGAGGGACTGGGGACAAGGCATGGAGGGACAGGACACAGGGAATGGCTTCCCACTGCCAGAGGGCAGGGATGGATGGGATATTGGGAAGGAATTGTTCCCTGGGAGGGTGGGCAGGCCCTGGCACAGGGTGCCCAGAGCAGCTGTGGCTGCCCCTGGATCCCTGGCAGTGCCCAAGGCCAGGCTGGACATTGGGGCTGGGAGCAGCCTGGCACAGTGGGAGGTGTCCCTGCCAGGGCAGGGGTGGCACTGGATGGGCTTTGAGCTCCCTTCCCACCCAATCCACTCCTGTTGCTCCAGAGGGTCACCTGTGGAGCCTCTCAGGCTCTCCTGGTATCCCTCCTGGTATCCATGGATCTCCCCTGTGCCCAGCTGGCAGGGAAAGCACAGCCCTGTCCCAGAGCTCCCTCGGCACAGTGGGAAAAGGCTGCTCCAGGGAAGTTTGGAGCAGAAGCAGAAGCAGTTCCTGGAGAGCAGGAACAGCTCGGTCCTGGCACCGCTGTAGCTCCAGTGCTCTACCAAGAGCCCTTGTGGGTATTTGGAATGATTCCTGGAGATCCTGGATAAGGGAGCTCTCCCTCAGAGCTGCTGGGAAGCTCTGCCAGGGGAGCAGCTCCGCAGCTCTGCCGGGAAGGAGGGCTGGAGGTGACCCTGTGCTCCTGGAAGGGTTCCCTCCCTGCTGCACTGAGTCCTGCGCAGGGCACGGGGACCTGGATCGTGGTGCTGCCTGCTCCTTTCCCTCCGGGACACCTCCAGGGCTCCCCAGGGGCTCTCCCTGCTGCTGCTGCCCTGGGAGCCCTCGGGAGGGGCAGTGGGATCCAGAGCCCTTCCCGCGGGGCAGGGAGTGCTCAGATGGGAACCTTTGTCCTCCTGGAGCCCCCCTGAGCCCCTTGTGTGCCAGGGGGGTTGGGGAGGCACTGCCGGGAGCCATTTCACCCTCAGGAAGAGATAAATGGGATAAATTTATCGCACCATGCCCGGCAGCGATCCCGGGGCTGTGCTCTCCTCCCTGCCCCGGTGGGAGTCTGTGCGAGCCACCCGAGAGCAGAACCCTGGGCTAGGGCTGGGCACTGGCCCAAGGTGCCCAGGGGCTGCAGAAGCATTGGGGAGCAGCCAGTGAGCCCTGGGGAGCAGAGACAGCCCTGGGGAGCAGGAACCCATCCCTGGGGAGCAGGCACAGAGCCCTGGGGAGCAGGAACCCATCCCTGGGGAGCAGACCCAGAGCCCTGGGGAGCACTCAGAGCCCTGGGGAGCACACTGAGCCCTGGGGAGCACACACTGAGCCCTGGGGAGCAGAGACAGCCCTGGGGAGCACACTGAGCCCTGGGGAGCACGCACTGAGCCCTGGGGAGCAGAGACAGCCCTGGGGAGCACACACTGAGCCATGGGGAGCAGGAACCCATCCCTGGGGAGCAGACACACACCCATCCCTGGGGAGCACACCCAGCCCTGAGGAGCACACCCATCCCTGGGGAGCAGGAACCCATCCCTGGGAGCACACCCCCAGCTCCGGCTCTGCTCCCTCCCCAGGGAGATCCTGCAGGAGATCCAGCGGCTGCGGCTGGAACACGAGCAGGCCTCGCAGCCAACCCCCGAGAAGGCACAGCAGAACCCAACCCTGCTGGCTGAGCTGCGGCTGCTGAGGTACTGGGATGGGAAAGGGAATGGGAATGGGAATGGGATGGGATGGGAGGGGAATGGGAATGGGATGGGAATGGGATGGGAATGGACACGGGGATGGGCTGGGAATGGACACAGGGATAGACTGGGAATGGGATGGGAATGGACACGGGGATGGGCTGGGAATGGACACAGGGATAGACTGGGAATGGGATGGGAATGGACTGGGAAGGGGATGGGAAGGGACACGGGGATGGACTGGGAATGGACACAGGGATAGACTGGGAATGGGATGGGAATGGACATGGGGATGGACACGGGGATGGGATGGGATGGGAATGGGATCGGAATGGGATGGGAATGGACACAGAGATGGACTGGGAATGGGATGGGAATGGACTGGAAATGGACACGGGGATGGACTGGGAATGGGAATGGGGTGGGAATGGACTGGGAATGGAATGGGAACGGACTGGGGATGGACTGGGAATGAACACGGGGATAGACTGGGAATGGGATGGGAATGAACTGGGAATGGACATG
>VZRF01012034.1:29613-69231 GCA_013396875.1 Vireo altiloquus | reverse complement strand
GATGGGATGGGATGGGATGGGATGGGATGGGATGGGATGGGATGGGATGGGATGGGCTAGGCTGGAAGGGGCTGGAATGGGCCAGAAGGGGCTGGAATGGCCTGGAATGGGCCAGGGGCACTGGAGAGGCAGCTCCTGGCAGGGCCATTTCACCCCCAGGGCTCCGAGGGCTGTGGCAGCACCTGGAGCTTTCTGTGGGTTTAGAAGTGAATAAAAACCTCTCCGAATGAATCCTGTTCATACAGTTCAGGAAAGTGTTGGGGAAGTCCACAGGGCTGGGTGGTCCTGCAGGTGTTCTCCAGGCTCAGGGATTCCCTGATCCCACATTCCCTGATCCCACATTCCCTGCCCTGGGGTCTCCCCCGTGCTGCTCCAGGCACAGCCCTGCCCCCCCAGCCCCTCCCTCCGTGAGCAATTCCCGCAGTGGGGTCACAGCTGGGAGCTTGTCTGGGATGGGAAGGTGCCTCCCGAGTTCCAGACGCTTCCAGGGGCAGGATGGTTGGGATGGGATTGTCTGGAAGCACCAGATGATGTCAGCTCTGCGCAGAGCTCGGGCTGGGAAAGTAGGGGAATGATAATCCATGGAAAATCATGTCCCAGGTTCAGCACTCTGCAGGCAGCCTGTGGGGATGAGTCAGCTCAGCACTGCTGGCACACGAGGTGTGACCTTGGGGGAGGCACTGGATCCATGTCCTGGCAGATCCCAGCTGTGCCTGACTCCTCCTGCCTGCAGGGCCAGGGAACCTGGAATCCCAGAATGGTTTGGATGGGAAGGGAGCTCAGAGCCCACCCAGTGCCACCCCTGCCATGGCTGGGACACCTCCCACTGTGCCAGGCTGCTCCCAGCCCCAATGTCCAGCCTGGCCTTGGGCACTGCCAGGGATCCAGGGACAGCCACAGCTGCTCTGGGCACCCTGTGCCAGGGCCTGCCCTCCCTCCCAGGGAACAATTCCTTCCCAATATCCCATCCATCCCTGCCCTCTGGCGCTGGGAAGCCATTCCCTGTGTCCTGGCACCCCAGGTCCTGGCGAAGATTCCCACTTCAGCTTCCTTGTAGGCCCCTCCAGATCCTTAATTTAAGAACCAAAGTCTCCACCACACAAAAAGACACTGAAAGGAGCCCCCAGCAGGTGAATATTTGTTAGTATTGCAGAGTTTTGTGTCCTTTAAAGAAGGAGTTTGCTGTTAGGATTCTTGGATCCGTGGTGGGTCTGTGGCAGCACCAGAGGCACTCAGAGGTTCAGTGTGCAGTGGGTGATGTTTTAATGTGGGATTGAGGCATTGTGGTGTCCCCAGGAGTCACTGTGGGTGACAAACCTTCCCTTCCATGCTGCTTTTCCCCAGCTCCTTTGTCCCCTGCCATGGCTGGGGTTTGTGGGCCCAGCTGACGTCTGCCTTTGAGCCTCTCCTGCTATTACTCACTCCTGGCTTTTTTTAAATGCCAACCCAAGCCTCGGAGTCAGAATTCCCAAAATAGCTGCAGACAGGTTCTGTGCAGCCAGGGAAGGGAAGGTCACTGCTGTGCTGGTGCAGGGGATGTGTCCTGCCTGCTCCATCCCTCCCTCTGCACGGGCACAGCTTTCCTCTCCACACTCCTGCAGCCTTCCCTCCTCCCTCGTTTCCCTCTGTCCTTCCTCCATGGCTCATCCTGGTTTGTCTCAGGTCCACGAGCCAGGCTCTGATGCTCAGAGGGTTCTGAAAGGAGGAAAAAAGCAGAGTTTTTGCTCAGAACGCTGTGCTCCTGAGCAGAGCCTCCTTGTGCCCGTGGCTTGAGCAGGTCCCTGGGCTGGGGGCAGCAGGAGTTGTCACCTCCAGGTCCTTGGGTGCTGGGCCAAGCCTCACTGCAGGTGTTAAATGGGGAGTGGGACAATGATAGGACCCAAAGACACTACTGGTACACAGGAGAATTCCCCGAGGAGGTTTGGAACACCCTGGTTTATCTCCTGCCTCTCTCTCCCCTGTGCCAGGCAGAGGAAGGACGAGCTGGAGCAGAGGATGTCAGCACTTCAGGAGAGCAGGAGGGAGCTGATGGTGCAGCTGGAGGGGCTGATGAAGCTGCTCAAAGTAAGGACCTGGCAAAGGCAGCGTGTTCCTCCCTCCCCTGGCTGCTGTGGGATCCCTGCTTGGCACCCCAAAAACCCTTCCTGGAGCAGGACCCAAAGCCATTTCCATCCCAGCTCTGGGTGGGGGGCAGAGGAGTCAGAGCTGTTCCAGCTTTGTGTGGGTGAAACACCCAGAACTGAGACTTGGGGGGGTTTAAGGAATTCGGGTTGGCTTCTGGGGCAACAGCTCTGTGCTTCCCACTCGGAACCAACTGGGAGCAGGGCAGGACGTGACTCCAGGGACAAGGAGCTGACCCTGCACAGCTCCTGCCACCCCTGGGCTTGTGTTTGGGGTGCTGCTGTTGGCTCTGGGCTCCCACAAATGTCACAGTTTGGGTTTCTCATGAGGGCTCTGCGTTGTTTCTGTGGGCTGAGCTCCCAGCAGGACCCGAGTGGGAAATTCTGCTGTGCCTTTGTTCTTCCCCTGCTTTAAATGAAACAGAGCACAAAGCAAAGGGAGAAGCCTTTGGAGAGGAGCTCCAGAGAGCCTCGGAGAGGTTTTGGTGCAAGATAAGGTGCCCTGGAGGGCAGTAGGGCAGGAGGGAGAGACCTGGTGGGGCTGAGAGTGGCACTGGGGGTGAGAGTGGCACTGGGGGTGACAGAGACAGAGACACAGGAGGTGACAGAGGCACAGGGGGTGACAGATCAGCTGTAGGCACCTCTGGATGGTTCCAGGAAAATTCAGAGTTCTCTGCACTCGGGAGGGATAATGAATTCCCAGTGTCTGTCCCCAAAAGTGCCATCACCCCTCAGGCCGGGCTGGGTCCTGGGGCAGGGATGTCCCTGCAGGAGGTGATGCTCACACCCCCTCAGCAGTGCCTGCTTTATTCCCTCTCCCTGAGCACAGCTCCCTGTCCCTGTGGGGGAATTCTGCTCCTCCTGGTGCCAGTGGCTCTGCTCTGTGTTTTTCCTGCTCAGCCCATTAATGTCTGACTTCTAAAATCACTGAAATCTTGGAATCCCAGGATGGTCTGCATTGGAAGGGACCTTAAAGCTCATCCAGGTGGGAGGGACACCTCCCACTGTGCCAGGCTGCTCCCAGTGTCCAGCCTGGCCTTGGGCACTGCCAGGGATCCAGGGGCAGCCACAGCTGCTCTGGGCACCCTGTGCCAGGACCTGCCCACCCTCCCAGGGAACAATTCCCAGTTCCCAATATCCCATCCATCCCTGCCCTCTGGCACTGGGAAGCCATTCCCTGTGTCCTGTCCCTCCAGCCCTTGTCCAAAATCCCTCTCCATGTTTCCTGGAGCTCCTTTAGGCTCTGGAAGGTCCCAGTTAGGTCACCCCAAATCCTCTCTTATTAAAGCTGTCTCACCTCCCTGTTTGACTATCCACACCCCAGCCCTGGGCATGCCAAGATCCATCACCAATTCCCTGCCCTGCTGCAGGTAGCTCCTGGCTCAGGTAATTATTTTAAGCTGCAAGTTCCCCAGGCTGCTGATCTAAAAATATCACTTCTGGGAGATACTTGTGACACCTTTTCTCCCTGCCAGTGCCAGAGCTTCCCTGGCTGCTGCTGCAGGCTTGGGGAAGGATGAGCAGGCACAGGGATCCTCCTCAGGGAGGGATGAGCACAGAGATCCTCCTGCCCTGCTCAGGGAGGGATGAGCACAGAGATCCTCCTGCCCTGCCCAGGGAAGGATGAGCACAGAGATGCTCCTGCCCTGCTCAGGGAAGGATGAGCACAGAGATCCTCCTGCCCAGGGAAGGGAAGGATGAGCACAGAGATCCTCCTGCCCTGCTCAGGGAGGGATGAGCACAGAGATCCTCCTGCCCTGCTCAGGGAGGGATGAGCACAGAGATCCTCCTCAGGGAAGGATGAGCACAGAGATCCTCCTGCCCTGCTCAGGGTTTCTCCCCTGGAGCCATGGCACTGCCTCCAGGCTCTGTTCTGTTCCTGATGTTGGTGTTCATTTCCAGCTCTCCTTTTCAGTGGTTTTAGCCCTGCCAGACACGATTTTTCCCCACCAGGTTTTAGCTTCTCTCATCACTTGGAGCTCTTCAGAACTGTTCATGTATAATTTACATCAGCTGTTAAGCTTTTATGGGGTTTTATTCCATTTTCTTATGCAGGATTTTTTACATTTTTAATGCTGCCTTCATTTCACCATTTAGGGCTGGATTTGGCTCACCCAGCTCTGCTCATCTGAGGGTTTGGGACCTCAAATCCCTCTCTGAAGTAAAGGAGAGTGAGGAAAGACCTTGTAGGTGTCAACAGCTTCCTCCCGAGAGGCAGCTCTGATCTCAGCTCTCTGTGACAGGGACAGGACCCAAGGGAACCTCTGGAGCTGAGTCAGGGGGATTTGGGATGGAGATCAGGGAAAGGTTCTCCCCCAGAGGGTATCAGGCACTGCCCAGGCTCCCCAGGGAATGGTCCTGGCCCCGAGGCTGCCAGAGCTCCAGGAACATTTGGGCACTGCTGCCAGGGATGGACAGGGTGGGGTTGTTGGGGGTCTGGGCAGGGCCAGGAGCTGGGCTGGGTGATCCTGGTGGGTCCTTCCAGCCCAGGATATTCCTTGATTCCAGGAAAGCTCATCTTTGGAATGCCATCCCTAGCTGTCCTCTGGAGCTCCATCCATTTTCCCCACGCTGTGGTGATCGGACTCAGGGCAGGGAAAGGCTCTGGAATAAAGTCCCTTCCAAACCAGAGCCCTCTGGTTCTGGGATCTCTGATCCATCTGGTTCTGTGACCTCTGATCCATCTTGGGATCTCTGACCATTTCTGGTTCTGGGATCTGTGACCACTCTGGTTCTGGGATCTCTGACCATTTCTGGTTCTGGGATCTCTGACCATCCCTGGTTCTGTGATCTCTGGCCACTCATTTTCTGTGATCTCTGACCATTTCTGGTTCTGGGATCTCTGACCATTTCTGGTTCTGGGATCTCTGACCATTTCTGGTTCTGGGATCTCTGACCACTCTGGTTCTGGGATCTCTGACCATTTCTGGTTCTGGGATCTCTGACCACTCATTTTCTGGGATCTCTGACCACTCTGGTTGTTTGTGCAGAGTTCATTAATCCCCCTGGCCTGCCCTGCCCTGATGCTCCTGGGCCCTCACAGGGACCTCCCAGGGCTGCTGCAATTGAGAGCCAACGTTGGGTTTTCCATCCAGTGACTGCCACAAACCATCCCCAGCCAGTGCTGACACTTCTGCCCAGGGTTCCAGCTACAGGAATTTCATGGAATCGCAGGCTGGGTCGGGAGGGAAGGAAGGGAACAGAAGCTGTGGCTGCCTCTGGATCCCTGGCAGTGTCCCAGGCCGGGCTGGACAGGGTTGGAGCACCCTGGGAGAGTGGAAGGTGTCCCTGCCCATGGATTCCAGCTGGGATTGAAGGTCCCTCCCCACCCAAGCTGCTCTGTGGCTCCATCCAGGCTTGCCTTGGCCTTCCCTTTTTCCTGCAGTCTCCTGCAGTCCTGGCCCAGCCCCAGTGAGCATTCCCTGGCTGCTCCTCTCAGGGCTTTCTCTGTCAGCTCCACGGAAATGCAGCAGACAGATCTCATTTCACCACTTCCATTTCCTCCACGGCAATTTCCTCGCGGCTGCTGCGGTGATTTATCCCCACCCAGCGATCTCCCTTCCTCCTCAGAGGCCTTCTGCACATCTGTGCTTAATGCCAAAGCCTCATTTTTCAAACTAACAACTTTTTTTGTGGCGTGGGGATCATTTAAGTTCTTTTCCCTGTCCTGGCTCCCCATGTGGTGCTGCTGGCCCTGGTGCTGTGGGCACAGCAGGAAATGTGGGATTTGGGATTTGGGGAGGGCAGCACCGCCAGCCCCACATCTGCCAAACACCAGGCACACCTGAAGGAACCCCAAGTCTTGTGAGAGAACCCCAAAAATATCTGCTCAAAGCTGTGGAATTGCCACCAGGCCTTGCCAGGCCCCTCAGCAGGGCTCGGAGGGAGAAGAGCTCCCAGTGGTCAGTGAGGAGAAGCTGCTTTAAATTAAGGGAAAGGGTCTGGTTAATCCTGCTCAGATGGGAGATCAGGGAGGGGAGGTTGATAAATGGGCTCACGGATTTCCAGGCCAGAAGGAGCTTTTATCCTGGGAATTTTAATTCCGTGACCTGAATTTCTGGGGGGTTGTGCTGGCCATGCTTCTGCTGCCCCCTGAGCAGCTGCTCCATGCAGGAGCCCCCTGGAATCGCTGGGATTGCTGCTTTGGGATGGACAAGGGCCACTCACACAGGGTCAGACACGAGGTGGTTCTTGGCTGTGAGAGGACAAACCCCATGGAAATGTCAGAATTACCACAGAACTCTGGACTGGGTGACATTTACTTACTCCCAGCAATTCTCCTGCAGCAGATGTGTCTCCACCAGCCCAGGCAGGATCACAGTGGACATTTCCCTGCTTTAAAAGGGATAAATTCCCCTGTATTTCACCCTTTTTTGTCCTCCAAGTCAGGAGGGATCTGTCCTGAGATGCTCTGCAGTGCAGGGATGCTCTCTCTGCACCTCTTTCCTTACTCAGCATCTCTGGTGCCTTTCCCTCACACCTGGTTCCTCTACCCTTGCAGTTCCCACTGGAGAGGTCCTGGAATGCCCAAGGAGCTGTTTTGCCTCTGGGCTCTGTGCTGGCAGCTTTGTGTGTTGGGACACTGCTGATGGTGGTTCCACATTTGGGGATGGAGCTTTGGGGTGTTTGTTGGCTCGAGGGCAGCTCGAGAGGCCTCTGAGTGTGGAGAAGGAGAGGATCACAGGATCCTGGGATGGTTTGGGTGGGAAGGGACCACAAAGCCCATCCAGCTCCCCCCTGCCCCAGGCTGAGGCCAGTAAAGGTCCTGCAGGAGCAGAGATGCCCTGGCTGTGCTGCATCCCAGGGATCCATCCTGCCCTGTCCATCCCACTCAGGATCCAGCACCAGGAGCCATTTCAATGGGACAGATGTCACCTGTGCTCCCCCCATGCCCTCAGCTGGCTCCCTGGGCCATGTTCTGTTCTTTCCCTGTGGATTTTGTGTGAAAATCCCTGTTTTCACGTCATAATTAATCTTTCCTCTCTCTCTCTTCACCTTTTTCTCTTGCCGACGTTTCTAGGAAGAAGAGCAGAAGCAGGCAGTAAGTTGACTTCACTTTGTAGGTGATCTGGCTTCTTTTTTTTTTTTCTTCTTCTTCTTCCTGCATGAAATCCATTTTCTGTTAATTGGCTTGTGTGCAAATCAGCCCTGGGAGCAGGGGGAGCCTTTTGCACCTCCCTGAGCTGCAGCAGAGCAGGGTTTGGTGTGTCCCCGAGTCCCTCCTCCTCCTCCCTCCCTCCCAGGGAAGTTCTCTGCCACGGGCACACTGTGGCACTGCTGAGGCTTTTGTGGGGTCGTGCATGACCAAAATGGGGATTCTCAGCTGGCTCCGAGCCCGGTGCTGTGGGGGATCCTTGGGGGTATTTCACGTGCTGAGAAAGCTTTCTTGTCTCTTCAGGAATCCTTTCATTTGCCTCCTCGCCACATACAAGCCCATGCATGAAAACTAATTAATGACTTAATATTCTGGGCATGGATCCATATCCTTCAGCCCTGCCGGAGTCTCCTTGAGTGAGTCGCAGGGCTCTGCTTGCAGACACGGCGAGGAAAGGAGCAGGAGACAAGAACGCCTTGGCTTTGTTGCTGTGTGATTCCCATTTGCTCTGCTCAGAGCTCGATCCTGTGCTAATTTCGGGATCCACTCCAGAGGGAGCCCTTCTGCTTTTCTCGGGCACTGCCAGATGTTCAATGTCTGCTCTCCCGCAGAGCATTTGCAGCATTTTCCAACATGGTTTCCTCCATCCCCAAAGCTTTAATGAGCATTAATTCCTGCTCTGCACCGCTGGGGATTCCCTGGGCTGTTTCCCATGGACATAACTGGATATTGGATACAGTGATTGGAAATTCTGGGGACTTCTATTTTGTAGGGAAATGCACATTTTGGGGTAGGAGCTATTGCTGAGAACACTTTGGTGTGACGTGTGCTGAACTGGGACTGCTGGAGAGCCTTTTGCTGCTGTTTGGGGTGGTGCTGAGTGGATGCTTTCCACTAGATCCCAGTTCATCCTTAGGTGATCATGGAATCCTGGAATGGTTTGGGCTGGAAGGGGCCTTAAAGCCCACCCAGTGCCAGCCCTGCCATGGCAGGGACACCTCCCACTGTGCCAGGCTGCTCCCAGCCCCAATGTCCAGCCTGGCCTTGGGCACTGCCAGGGATCCAGGGGCAGCCACAGCTGCTCTGGGCACCCTGTGCCAGGGCCTGCCCTCCCTCACGGGGAAGAATTTGTCCTCCTGTGGAACCCAAAGCTCTCCCTGGGTTTGCCAAGGCACCTGGCAGGAGGGGTTTGGGTTATGGAAGAAGGGACCAGGCTGCAGCACATGCAGAGCTTCAGGGAATGTCCTGGGGGAAGGGAAGGAGGCACAGCCATTCCTGGTCTGCAGCTCCTGCCTGAGCCCTGGCATGCCCTGCTGGGTGTCCTCCTCCTGCCCAGCTCCATCCCTAGGGATGCTCCTCTGCAGGGAAGGGCTGTGCTGGGTGTTAGCTCTGTTTTCCTGTGCTGTGTATTTGCTCTGTTTTCCTGTGCTGTGCTTTCATCTGCATTATGGATATAGAAAAAGGGTAAATAGGAGATCAGGGAAGAAGCTGACCAGTTTTACATCCCTTTTTCCTCTGGAACGCTGTGTCAGGAGGAGGATAATGAGCCAGAACTAAAATAATGTCAGCACAGTGACATTCTGGGCCCATTCCTTTGGAATTGGGAATGAAGGAGCCAAGATTGGTTTGAAGCTCGAGAAAGGTGGATTGTGACCAAGTGAGGAACACTCTGCTGGGCTGGAGGAACTGAAACTTTGCATCCTTCCTTTGCCTGGCCTGGAGGGGCTCGAGCTGCTCTCCCCTGGACTGGGAACACAGAGAGGTTGGGAATGCCAGGACAGGCTGCCTGGGAATCCCAGGCTCACGCAGGTCCCAGAGTGGCTGGGGTGGGAAGGCAGCTCTGGAGAGCATCCCAACCATCTCTGGTGCTCAGAGCAGGCTGCTGGCTTTGTCCTTCGCCATGCAAACACCCAACCCAGCCTGCTCTGGGTGGGAAGGACCTTGGGGCTCATCTGGTTCCATCCCCAGCCCTGGGCAGGACACCTCCCTCCGCCCCAGGTTGTTCCAGTCCAGCCTGGCCTTGGGGAGCGTGGAGCAGCTCTGGGGGCTGTGGATGGAGCTGAGGATCCTGGTGAGGAGGTCTGGCTGTGAGGGGCAGCAGGAGTGAAGGGTGGAGGCAAATAAAGCAGAAGAGCTGTGGGTTAGGAGCAGCAGCACATGGAGAGCAGCAATGCTGGTGTCCCCTTTGGGAATCTCTGCTCTCCCCTCACCACCAGGGCCGCAGGTCCCTTCCTGCCTTGGTTCCTGACAAGTCCTAATGGCACCATTTCTGATCCTGGCACTTGCAGGGAAGTGCTGGCACCTCTGTGCCCCACGTTCAGAGCTGATCTTCCATCAGGGCTCGGGCAGTGTCTGTCCTGGGCTGGGAGGAGCAGAGCCTTGGGTGGGATGTTGCACAGTGACAGAGCCTGACGTGGTGCTCCACCACTGCTGGGAGTGCTGTGTCCCAGCCAGTAAAACCCTAATTCACACCAGGACCCTTTCCATGTCACAGCTGGTGAGAAGCTTGGATAATGTGCTGAATATTAAACCCCCTTTGTTTAGTGGTGTGAGGAGCAGCCGTGGGAGCTGCTGGCTGTCCAGAGAACGTTGCAGGGATTCCCGAGGATGTGCATCACAGGGATGATGTCCTTGGCGTGTCCTACAACCCCTGCAACAAACCCAGAGCAGCCTCAGGAGCTCCCTAATGCCAACCAGGCGCAGGGAGAGCTTCAAGCAGAGGGGCTTGGAGTGGAATCTTGTCCCTGGGGAGATGGGAGAGCCATGGCAGAGCAGAGGGGCTCAGGGTTGGGGTGCCCAGCAGCAGAAGGGGATGTGTGCTCCCCCAGCAATCCCTGGGAGGCCCTGGATCCATGGGAGAGCTTCTCCTCAGCCCCATGGAGAGGGAGTTGGGAGTTCCTGTTTTCCTCCCACGCATCAGGTTGGGATTTCAGAGGAGACCTCCTGGCAGTGCCTTGGCACATCCCCTCAGTGAGCTGAGCCCCCTCAGCCATGGCTACAGCCGAGCTGGGCCTGGGCAACCACCCCGGTGAGCCCTGAGTGCTTCCCAAGGGATGTGGAGCCCCCTGAGCAGGGAATTCCCAACCTCTCAGAGCCACCTGGAGGAGTCTCATGTCCCCGTGGGAACCTGAGAGCACTGCTCAGGTCTGCATCCAGCTTCACCAAAGGGGGATCATCCCTGGAGGGGTCCCAGGAATTCCTGGAGGTGGCACTCGGTGCTCTGGGCTGGGGACAAGGTGAGCATCGAGCATGTCAATGGTCTGGGAGGGCTTTTCCAGCCTCAGGGATTCTGTGATTCTGTGATTCTGTGCTTCCTCAGCCTCCCAGGGCTGTGCTGGGCAGGGTGTGCCCTGAGCTGTCACCACAGCGAGCGTTCCACGCCTGGCTCCTGTCAGGGACCTTGTTCCAGTGCCAGGAACACTCCTGTGCCCGCTCCAGCCCAGTGGTGGGCACAGACAGAGCTCTGGGATGAGCCTGGGGCTGCTGCTCCACTCCCAGAGCATGTCCATGGCTCTCCCAGAGGGATCCTGGAGCTCCTTAAGGGACCTTAAAGCTCCTGCGGTTCCTCCCTGGTGCCCTGGGCAGGGTGGAACCCCTGTGCCCCCACAGGTGCCCACATCAGACCTGGAAGGGCTCCCAGAGGGGCTGGTGAGACTCGGAGCTGTGCAGGGATGGAGCTCTCTGCAGAGCTGGGGTTCATCCACCAGCAGACATTCCCGAGGGAGGGATGGGACTGTGCTGCCCTCAGAGGCATGGGCACCTCACCCAGCTCCTCAGCTGGCAGCACTGCCCTGGCAGAGGAGTTTGGGATGTGAGGAGGAGGAAGGACCATGGATCCGTGTCAGGATTCCTGCTGGGAAGGGTTTGCTCTGGAGGAGCTCCACTGTCCTGTGGGTGCTGGGTCAGGGGAGAGACAAATCCCTGAACCCTGCTGGTTCCTGGAATGATGCCTTAAGTGGCTCCCTACAAACAGAGACCAGACAGAATAAAGGAATAAAGGAGGGATTTACCTGAAAGGCCTTCAAAGGTCACACCCTGGGGGTCTGGAGGCTCCTGCCCCAGTGGATCCCAAGGTGGACCCCAGGTCAGGAGTTCTTCACACCTTTATAGCTTTGGTCCATTTGCATATCAGCATCAATTTGCCAATTAAAACTTTAGCTAATGATGGAATTTCCCCAAGCTTGCCCCCCTCTCCCCAAGATGAAGGTTTGCACTTTAGGGCCCAGGAGGGTCTGGGTGTGCTTGGAGAGGAGCTGGAGAGGCTCTGTTAAGCCTAGCACAGGAGAGCAGCAGCCAAGGAGCTCCAGGGACTGCAGAGTTCTACTGGGCAGGGCAGGATTGGGAACAACAGAGAAGTTACAACCTAAGGCATCAGGAGCACTGGGATGGAGGTGGTGCTTGTAGGAGACCTGGTGGCCCTTTGAAGGGAAAGAGCTTCCCTCTCCCCTCGCTCTCAGAGCACTGAGGAATTTCTCTGGCCTCGGGGAGCAGTGCCCAGCCCCTTCTGCCATCGGTGCCAAGCTTGGTGGGCAGAGCTAAGAGGACTTGGAGAGGGACTGGGGACAAGGCATGGAGGGACAGGACACAGGGAATGGCTTCCCAGTGCCAGAGGACAGGGCTGGATGGGATATTGGGCAGGAATTGTTCCCTGGGAGGGTGGGCAGGCCCTGGCACAGGGTGCCCAGAGCAGCTGTGGCTGCGCCTGGATCCCTGGCAGTGCCCAAGGCCAGGCTGGACATTGGGGCTGGGAGCAGCCTGGCACAGTGGGAGGCGTCCCTGCCATGGCAGGGGTGGCACTGGGGGGGCTCTGAGGTTCCTTCCCTCCCAAACCATTGTGGGATGCTCGGCTGGGGTGAGGTCCCTGTTGGTGCAGAGAGGCTCCTGTGCCCCGAGCAGGCAGGGAGGGAGAAGGGATTGATGTCACACCCGGGCTGGGACAGAAGAGAGCTCCTGGATGGGTTTGGTCCCACTCTGGAGTGAGCAGAGATGTTCTCCGAGCTGGGGAGAGCTGTCAGAGCCTTGTGGTTTCTCCTGGGCCGCAGAGGGAAGCGCTGGGAGGCAGAGCAGCCTCTGCCCGTCCTGCTCCATTCATGCCTTCCCTGAATCACATTCCTCTGCCCTTAATCACGGCTTGGATCACACACTACAAACAGGCAGCAGTTTGTTCACCTCCTTGCCTTCCCAGCCCTGCCTTGGCTGCGGGTCAGGGCTGCAGGCTCTGCACCATGGAACAGCCCTGGCTGGGTGGGATCCATGTTCTGAACACATCCCCTCTCAGGGGCTGCCTGGAAATGGCTCCACTTGTCCCCTCTGGAGGTTTCTGATGATTTTTGTACTTCTGTGTTTCAAGAAGTGTTATTTGTGAAGTGAGGGCAGGAAAGGGAGCAGGGCGATGTCCCAGAGGATGTGCAGCTCCTGGGCGTCAGTGGGGATGGTTATGGGGTTTGGTGATGTGCCACACGGGCTCAGGGGGCTCCAGGGACCCCCAGGGCTGTGTTCAGTGCGTTCCCCACACGAGGAGCCCTTGCTGGAAAAGACTTGGAAGTCCTTCAGAATCTCCTGGGATTCTGTGTCGGTGATGCCTTAAATGGCTCCCTAGGAACAGAGAGCAGACAGGAATAAAGGAATAAAGGAATAAAGGAGGGATTGATTGGAAAGGCCTTCAGAGGTCACACTCTGGGCTCCAGAGGCTCCTGCCTCAGTGCATCCCAAAATGGACAATGCCAGCTCCCGAGTTCTTCCCACTTTGATATCAGCATCAATTCCCCAATGCTTAAGCCAGGCAAGGATGGAATTTGCCCAAGCTTGCCCCCCTCTCCCCAAGATGAAGGTTTGCAGTTGTTGGGCCCAGGAGGGTCTGGGTGTCCTTGGAGAGCGAGCTGGAGAGGCTTTGTTATGTCAGTGTGAGCATGAGAGAACAGCACTGAACGAGCTCCAGGGAACTGCAGAGTCACACTGGGCACTGCAGGGCTGGGAACAGAGAAAAGTTCAAACCTAAGGCATCACTGGGAATGTGTGGAAGCTGTGGATGGTGTGTCCTGTAGTGCCTGTCGGGTGGGTCTCAGATGGTCAAACACAGGCCCTGGGTGCCCTGGGCAGCACCAAGCCCAGGATGTGCCATGGGAAGGTGACACACAAGGGCAGCCTCGTGTCCCAGCACTGGGCCAGCCTCCCTAAGGCAGGTCCCCAGGGAGCCCAGGGGCTCCTTTAGCACCTTNACCTAAGGCATCACTGGGAATGTGTGGAAGCTGTGGATGGTGTGTCCTGTAGTGCCTGTCGGGTGGGTCTCAGATGGTCAAACAGCTCTCCCTTGTTTTGGCAGCAGGCCCTGGGTACCCTGGGCAGCACCGAGCCCAGGATGTGCCACGGGAAGGTGACACACAAGGGCAGCCTCGTGTCCCAGCACTGGGCCAGCCTCCCTAAGGCAGGTCCCCAGGGAGCCCAGGGGCTCCTTTAGCACCTTTAGAGTCCCTTCCAGTGCCCAAAGGGGCTCCAGGAGAGCTGGAGAGGGACTGGGGACAAGGCATGGAGGGACAGGACACAGGGAATGGCTTCCCAGTGCCAGAGGGCAGGGATGGATGGGATATTGGGAAGGAATTGTTCCCTGGGAGGGTGGGCAGGCCCTGGCACAGGGTACCCAGAGCAGCTGTGGCTGCCCCTGGATCCCTGGCAGTGCCCAAGGCCAGGCTGGACATTTGGACTCCTCCTGGGCCCTGCTCTGACTCCATGGTCCCTGGGCTCCCCTGGCTGTGGTGTCCTGGTCAGCTCAGCCCTGGGTGGGACAGCATCCAGAGCTGCTCCCAGGCACCTCCACATCCCAGCTCAGGCCTGAACACACAATGGCCTCGGATGCTGAGGGCTGCTCTGGCATGGTGTGGAATGGTTGGGGTTGGAAAGGGNAAGGCCAGGCTGGACACTGGGACTCCTCCTGGCCCCTGCTCTGACTCCATGCTCCCTGGGCTCCCCTGGCTGAGGTGTCCTGGTCACAGACACAAGGACAGCTCAGCCCTGGGTGGGACAGCATCCAGAGCTGCTCCCAGGCACCTCCACATCCCAGCTCAGGCCTGAACACACAATGGCCTCGGATGCTGAGGGCTGCTCTGGCATGGTGTGGAATGGTTGGGGTTGGAAAGGGCCCCAAAGCTCATCCAGTGCCACCCCTGCCATGTCAGGGACACCTGCCACTGTGCCAGGCTGCTCCCAGCCCCAATGTCCTTGGGCATTTTATCGATCCCATTAAAGATCTCATTGGCAAGACCAGAGGGATTTTTACTGAAGGTACTCTCCCACTCCATGGCTGTTTCCACCCTTTTTCCCTGTTCCCGAGGATTTGCTGTGATGTCTTGGTGGCATTCCTCCTTTCCCAGCATTTCCAGAGCCATTTGTTGCCCATTTGGGGACAGATATTCCCGAGCCTGTTGTGTTTCCATTGTGGGGAGATCGCTGCAGAGATGTTCTACAAGGATTTGCCTTGGCTTTGGCAAGATCTGACTTTCCTTGGTGTTTGTTTATTCCCTGGGAAGCGTGGTGAGTTTGGCTGACACCTGGGATGCTGCCGAGGGGTTTGGCAGGAGCGACGACAGAACTCTGCAATAATCTCCTCAATGTATTTTCCTTGGGCTCTAAGTGGTTAAACGATCGTCCTTGCAGAGCCCAGGATGTGAAATATTTATTGCTTCCCTGCTGGATTTCATAGCCATGCTGACTCTTGTGAAACAATGCTTTCTTCACTCTGCAGTCAAGTGCTCCAGCACGTAGCTGAGCTGGAGGGAGCACAGGCAGCTCCTCCTTCGGCTGTGATCCATCCCCGCTGCATTCCCTCAGTTCTCATTCCTTCTGCTGCCCTCTAGCACCAGCCTGGCACACAAATGCACCTGAGCAGTGCCACAAGGAGAGGATGGCAGCAGCTTTTCATTTTGATCCTGGCCACAGCCCAGAACAGAACACTTTGGCAGTGGTCGGTGTGGAATTGTGTCCTTTTCGGAGATGAGGGAAGCCAAGGTGTTCCTGGGTGCTCAGGAACATCCACCCAAGGGCTGATGGAATTCAAATGAGAGCCTCTGGTGATGTCTTGGCTGTCACCTGGAGAAGGAGTGGCTTACAGAGTCGCAGGATGGTTTGGGTGGGGAAGGAACCTTAAATCCCACCCCATTCCACCCCTGCCATGGCAGGGACACCTCCCACTGTCCCAGGCTGCTCCAAGCTTTGTCCAACCTGGCCTTGGACACTTCCAGGGATGAGGTGTCCACAAAAACTTCTCCTTTTGTGGACTTTAGAAGTCCACAAAAATCCTTCCATCCACAGGTGTGGAAAATGCAGCAGAAGCCAAGATTGCCTGGGCAGATCTTCATCCCATGGCGCTGCTGGCAGAACATCCCTGGAGCTGAGCTGCCCCCGTGGGGTGAACAATGCTCCTAATGCCCAATAACTCAATTGCAGAGGCATTAATATCAGCCCAGTTTCTCTGGGTGCATCTGCAGTACTTTCCCTGGGATGATTACCCAGCCTGGAAGGGTAATCAGAGCCACGTGAAGGACATCTGGATCCACTGCTGGGTTATGTGGCACCTGGCCCTTATTAATAGTAATGAGGAAATGGCAGTTTGGGATTTCTTGACCTCACATGAAATTCATTTCTCTGGGCAAGGTTGCTAACAGATGGCAGCAATTTGGGGCTCCGTTCATCATCTGTTGCACAGACTTTACTGCTCTGCTTTGGCCCCTTCCTCTGTTGAGAACCATCCCCTTTTCCACCCCATCTCTTTACAGGGGTTGTCTTTTTCAAAGGGAGCCCTGAGACATCTTGTTAGAGCATGTTCTGTGCAGCACCAGGGTTTAGGTATGGCCTGACACAAGCAAACACTCCTGTTGAGCATAAATCACTCCTTTACTAACCGTGCTGTAAACTTCTCTCTTTTTGAAGTTGGTGGTTTCTTCAGGACTCTTGGCCCCCCTCCAGTTTGTTCTTTACCTCCCCACCCCACAAATCCACTTTTGCACTCGGGCTCGGAGCAGAGGGAAGAGCTACAGGGAGAGACAGCCCTGGGAGCAAACACAACATCCTGCAAACGTGGGAGAGGAGGAGAGTGGAGACCTCACAGCACCTTCCAGGACCTGAAGGGACACAGGGAGAGACAATTATCAGGGACTGCAATGATGAGTGATGGGATCAAACTAAAAGGGGGAAATTTGGGTTAGATATAGCAAAAGAATCGTGAGGGTGGGCAGGCCCTGGCACAGGGTGCCCAGAGCAGCTGTGGCTGCCCCTGGATCCCTGGCAGTGCCCAAGGCCAGGCTGGACATTGGGGCTGGGAGCAGCCTGGGGCAGTGGGAGGTGTCCCTGCCATGGCACTGGATGGGTTTTGGGGTCCCTCCCAACCCAAAGCATTCCATGGATCTGTGGTTCAGGCTCTGAGCAGTGCCCCAGGGAGCTGGTGCCAGCAGGACAGGGTTGGAAGGACCTGTGACACCTATAAGAGGATTTGCATTTTGGTCTCTGCCTCGCTGTTGTCACACTGGGGCTGAATCATGGAATCACAGAATCCCAGAGGCTGGAAAAGCCCTCAGAGCTCATCGAGCCCAACCATGCCCCGCACTGCCAGGCCAGCACTGCCCTGTGCCCCCAGGTGCCACATCCACAGGGCTTTGAAATCCCTCCAGGGATGGGGACTGGGCAGCTGTGCCAGGGATGGACAGCCCTTTCCATGAAGGAATTGTTCCCAATTATTGTCCAGTTATCCTTCAAAGACCTCCTGGGTGTGGCAGAGGAGATCTCTGTGCTCCTTGCTCGTATGTTGGCTGAAGGTGTTTGGGTGTCTCCTCTCTGGCCAAGATCTCCTTGAGAAATGGGACCAATTATGGCTCTGCTGGAAGAGTAAAACCCTTCAACTGTGGGGTTTTTTTTTTGATTTTTGTAGCTATAGCTGATTTGAAGCAGGTTAGAAGCAAGATGAAGAAGACTAGAAAATCCAGGCCTGGTGCTCTTTGGCACGACAGAAGTATTATGGCTCCAGGGCCTTGGGAGGGCTGGGGTTGGATGTTGCTGGCTCAGAGGTGGTGTCAGCCCCAGCAGTGATCACTTCCCCTGTCTGTGGTGGCTACTGCACTGCGACAGCACAGATTTACAGCTGCTCTCAGGAATCACAGCTCTGCACGCAGCAAACACTGCTGTAAATATCACACTGTGCTCCAGACAGGGAAAAACCCTACCTGGAATCAATTTATCCACAGTGCTGCATCACAACAGGCCTACCTAAGGGCCTGACTTTGGCAATATCAGTTCCAGCTGCAGCTCTGGCCTCGCGTGATGCTCTCAGCCCGAAACCTCTTGGGGTTTTTTATTTATCAAAGTGAAATGGAAGTTGTTCTAACAACCAAAATCTTTGTGTAATCCAAATTGGGTTTACAGAGAAGTGCTGTATTGTATTTGTGATTTACTGCTGTAAATACCTCTCCAGTTTCGCCAGCCTGAAGCAGATGTGCTCAAATCCACAAAGAATTAAAACAGCCCAGAAATGGAAGATCTCAGTATTCTAACTGATGTAGTTTAGGGAAAGTGTCCCAGGCCAGGCTGGACATTGGGGCTGGGAGCAGCCTGGCACAGTGGGAGGTGTCCTTGCCATGGCAGGGGTGGCACTGGGTGGGCTCTGAGCTCCCTTCCCACCCAACCCATTCCATGAGTGGATGATTCTATGCAAGGCCTGCTCAGGTGAACATTAGTTTTCTTTTCTGTGACCCTTTCTCTGTTGAATTTCACCCAGTGGAGGTGAGGGAGGTGCTTTAGAAGAGATCAGGATTCCTGGAAATGCCCTGTCAGCCATTGCCCATCCCACCATGGGGCTCATTTGGAAGCAGCACAGGTTTGCTTCCAGCAGCCTCCATTCTCCAGATCGTTGGCAGCTTAATCCTGCGTTTCTGACAGCATTAACGACCCCATCAGATTAACTCAGAGCTCAGAATCCCAGCAGATCTGCTCCCTGTGCTGTGATGATGCCCTGGGCACTCACTCGTGTCGGAGCCAGGCTGTGCATCCAGAGCAGCACCATGGCATCACCAACTGCTTTGGGTGGGAAGGGAGCTCAGAGCCCACCCAGTGCCACCCCTGCCATGGCAGGGACACCTCCCACTGTGCCAGGCTGCTCCCAGCCCCAATGTCCAGCCTGGCCTTGGGCACTGCCAGGGATCCAGGGGCAGCCACAGCTGCTCTGGGCACCCTGTGCCAGGGCCTGCCCACCCTCCCAGCCAGGAATTCCTGTCCTGCCTCCCTCCAGGGAAGCTCTCAGTAGGACAAGGCACCATGACTTGGTGTGGGTGTCTGTGGCATGAGGAGACCTGGCTTGGTGTCCACAAGGTCTCTCCCAACTCTGTGCTGCCCTCAAAAGCAGGAGGTAGCTGAAGGGTTTTGGGAGAATCCATGAATTTCAGAGACTCTACAGGTGTGGTCATGATCCAGGAGCCCCCGAGGAGGTGAGATGCTGGGGGGGTGTTCAGCCACGCTGCTGTGCTGGCCCAGGACTGGAGAGGGAGCCCAGCCTGTCCTGCAGAACCTTGTCCCATGCCCACTCCCCCTGGATGTGGCACTGCCATGGGAAGCCCAAGTTCCTGTGTGTCCCTGGGGGTTCTCCTCCTCCTGAAGGCCCGAGGTGGCACCCAGGAGCTCCCAGGGCTGGTCAGGGAGGCGTTTCTGGGGCCAGGAGCAGTGTGGAATATCTGTGCTGTGGGGCTGGCTTTCCCTAGGAAAGGTAATAAGGGGAACAGTGTGGATCTTTAGGAGCTGGTTCAGTGGGGGATGCCTGAGCCTGACAGCCCTGCTGGAAGCAGCCCCACAGCCACAGCTCGGCCACGGCTGCTTGGTCCCAAGGGAAATCCCAGATTCCAGCAGGGAGCTCAGTCCGTGTGCTGCTCGGGGCTGTGCTGCCTTGGGGAGCCATCAGGGAGGGGAATCCAGGACACTTCCCTGCTCTGCCCGTGGCATCAGACACTCCTGGGCATCTCCTGCTCCTCTCTGCCTCAAGGGATGCTTCCAACAGGAATTCCAGGCTGGGAGGGCTGCTCAGGAGAGGAGGAGGTGGTGTGGAGACCTCACAGCCCCTGCCAGTGCCTGAGGGGCTGGCAGTGAACCCAGAGAGGGACTGGGCATCAGCAGCTGGAGTGGCAGGAGCAGGGGAATGGCTTCCAACTGAGAGAGGGGAAATCTAGGTCAGATATAGGGAAGGAATTGTTCCCTGGGAGGGTGGGCAGGGATGGGATGGAATTCCCAGAGCAGCTGTGGCTGCCCCTGGATCCCTGGCAGTGCCCAAGGCCAGGCTGGACATTGGGGCTGGGAGCAGCCTGGCACAGTGGGAGGTGTCCCTGCCCATGGCATGGCATGGCATGGGATAAGCTTTTACACCCCTTCCCATCTAATCCATTCTGACTCCATAACTTGGCCCCAAACAGCAGTGCCTGTTGCTGTGAGAGGAGGTAAACCACTGGTTTTATTCTCAGTTGCTTTTTTTTTCTTTCAAAGAAGAAAAAGCTTTTTTTTCCCTGATGTTTAATCCAAAAAGAGTGTCAGAGTCTCAGGTCCAGTGGTGTTTGCTGTGGTTCTTCTGTCTCCAGCTCAGAGGTGAAGTGTCCTGTTCTCACTTTCCTATGGAAAAACTGAGGAATGGGTCACATCATCATAGGGAGCGGAGTCTGCAGGGCCTTGTCTGCTCTCCATCAGCAAAGTCTCCTCCCCAGAGCAGAATTTAGCACTGGAAGTTCCCTGCTGGTGAGCCCTGGCTGGAGCGTGGGACGTGGGGCGGTGCAGCAGCACCTCGTGTGCTCAGCCCGGGGATCCATGGGGGCTTTCCATGGGAGAACAGCCCCAGAGGGGCAGGGGAGCCTCGGGCTGCTCCGTGGGCTCTCCCACAGGGACAGGAGGAAGCCTTTCAGCTCTCCCCCCTCCTCTGGGGGCTCAGGGGGCTCAGGGACACCCCCGGCGGGCAGGAGGGGCTCCAGGCGTGCGTCACGCTCCATGTCCGTGTGTTCTGAATTAGCTGAGAGCCACTCCTCCCCAGATCAAAGGAGCTGTTCTGGGACACGAGGAGCTGCCTTTCACAAACATGCCTGCAGCAGCTGTGGGGCCGAGGAGCAGCCCTGGGTCGGGGGATCCTTGGTGAGGGGCACAGCAAACAGGGAGAGCAGCTCTTCACCTCCCAGCCCTGTGCCAGCTGGTCCTTCTCCCGTCCCTCCTGCCCATCCTGCTTCCCCACGCTCCTCTTAGCTCTGGCAAACCTTCCACTTCTCACTGAAGGTGTGATCTGGTGATGTCTGCTCGGAGTGTGAAGATGTGCCCGTGGGATTGGCACTGCCCTGTGCCCCGGGGAGGGGAGCTGGGGCTCGTCCTGCCCTCGCCAGAACCCCATCAGCATCCTTCCCATCACTCCTTTTCCAAGCCCACAGCTGGAGCCAAGGTGCAGAGGGAGCCCAGGGTCACCCCCAGTCCTGGGCACCAGAGAAGGTTCCTCCCCAGCGGTGCCAAAACCCCACCCCAAAGGGCAGCCTGCACTGTGGCACTGCTGGAGAGGAAACATCATACTCTCCTCTTCTTGGACATCAGGAGGAATTTGTGCCTGGAAAGGGAGCTCAGGCCTTGGCAGGAGCTGCCCAGGGAGGTTTGGAGTGCCCATCCCTGGAGGTGTCCCAGGAAGGCCTGGAGGTGGCACTCAGAGCTCTGGGCTGGGGACAAGGTGGGGATTGGGCACAGCTGGACTTGATGGGCTGGGAGGGATTTTCCAGCCTCAGTGATCCTGGGATTCCTCTGGGAATGCTGCCTGCCCTGGCTGTGTGCAGAGCTCTGAGCATCACCAGTAGTGCTGAGCAGGGAGGAGGAGGAGGAGGAGGAGGGGTGAGGTCTGTACCGTGACGAGGCAGCTCTGCCTGTCTGTGTCATCTCCTTGTGCTCTCCTGCTCCATGCAGGCAGACACTGAGCAGTGATGGGGATGAGATCTGAGGATGAGGATGGGGATGAGTCCTGAGGATGTAGATGACCCCCGAGGATGTGGATGACTCCTGAGGATGGGGATGGGGACGGGGATGACTCCTGAGGATGTAGATGAGTCCCGAGGATGGGGATGACTCCCGAGGATGTAGATGACTCCCGAGGATGTAGATGAGTCCTGAGGATGTAGATGAGTCCCGAGGATGAGGATGACTCCTGAGGACGTGTTTGACTCCCGAGGATGTTGATCTGCGAGGCGTTTGCAGCTCCCGTGCGTGACGAGCCCTGCAGGCAGCTCATCTGCAGCTCGTGCTGCTGCTGCTGCTCACAGTCAGGAAAAGGATGACAAATCCTCGAGTTTATAGGTGGCACTTTGGGAGAGGAGGGAATGTTGCTCGGCCCCAGCTGCTCCTCACCTATGGAGATGTGTGAGCCTGTGGCTCCGAGAGCTGGAAATGAGAGTCAAGGGCACTGCAAGGCCTCATTCTCTGCCTGAAGCACAGGCAGATCCACCCAAGGAGCCACCAATGTCATCTGTCTTTCTCAGTCCCCAAATTAATATTCATTTACAGTCTCCCTGAAAAGGGTTAAAAAGTGTATTTTGATCAGTTGTACAGAAACTGATGGTTTTCCATCGGCAGTGAGAGATGCTTTCCTTCAGCTGTGCTCCTCGTTGTGCTGTGCCCTGCTCATCAAACTCCTCATTTCTCATTTAATCTGTTTTAGCCACTTGATTCAGAGAAAACCTGGAGGTGCAGAAATCAAACCGTGCACATGTTTTATCACTCCATGGTTAGGTTTAAGTTTATTGAGAGCAAAATCCACATTTCTTGATCCTGTTAGGACTAGGCCTCCTGCCAGGCCGTGGCCAGGGAGTGATCCATCTTCCTAAAGATCTATTTTTAGTGCTTTGGCTGTGCCTGTCAGCTGTGGATGAACATCCCAGCTCTGAGCAGGGTTCCCTCGTTTGCAAGGAGACAGAGCCTGGAGCAGCAGAGCGAGAGCCTTGCGTTCAGTGGTGCTCCCCAGGACCACCATGGGGGCTAAACCTCGTTCATTTTCTGTCATTTTATCTTCATGAAAGCAACATTTCCTGAGAGACTTGGTGGCCAGAGAGGTTTCCTGCTGTCCTGGTTCCAGAGCCCTGTGCCAGAGCAATGTCCAGGGTGTTCTGGGGCACAGCAGAGCTCAGGACTGACACAGTCTGGCAATTCCCCACACACCCTCCCTGCCCTGGAGGAGAGCAGCTTGCTCCTCACCCATTCTCTTAGCCAGGGAGAAGAGCACCCAGGGCTAATCCCTTCCATGTCTAATCCCTTTCAGCTGGAAGAGGGAAAAACCTTTTGCCTCCTGTGCCCATTTTCACAACTGGAAACAACCTGGAGTGTGGCTGGCTGTGGATTTAGGTCTTTAGTCTGGGAAAGGCTCAGGGTGAGAAGGAGAACTGTCCAACTTCAGACACAGCACAAACCTGGAACCACCAGAGGGTGCCCAGAGCAGCTGTGGCTGCCCCTGGATCCCTGGCAGTGCCCAAGGCCAGGCTGGACATTGGGGCTGGGAGCAGCCTGGCACAGTGGGAGGTGTCCCTGCCATGGCAGGGGTGGCACTGGGTGGGGTCTGAGCTCCCTTCCCACCAAACCATCCTGGGATTGTTCTCCAGCCCTCTCCAGGCCCTGACAGCCATTCCTGAGGTACAGGAGGTGTCACAAACCCTCTGGGGCCTCTCCACCAGAATTCCCTCCCTGCAGGTTTCATTGAGCCTCCCATAGAGCCACCAAAGGGAGGATTTGAGGCCCAGTCATGGATTCAGCTGAGGAAGGAGGTGATCACCCTCTGTTATTCCATGTCCTGACTCCAGGAGCCCAAGCAGGCCCTGCCATACCCTTCCCCCTGCATTCCTGGTGCCTGTGCCAGCGAGGTCCTCATCCCACCCCAGCAGCTCCTGTCCCTGCCCTGCAAGTGGCATTTTGTGGTGCCTTGGTGAGCTCCATGCTCATGCCTGTCCCAGGCCAGCCCTGGGACACCATGGGCAGCCCTGAACCCAGAGTTCCCATGGGAATTGCCCCTCCCAGCCGTGGCACAGCACAGGATTGGCAGTCCTGGTGTCAGGTTGGGCTACAGCAACACCTGCCTTGGCAGTGCTCATCTCCAGCACACAACTTCCCAAGCATGGTCTCCAGAGTCCTTGACGACTGCATAAAATATTGGGAAAGTGTTCCAGGAAATGATGGAAGCCATGAAGAATTTAAATATTTTCCCGAGTTTTCTGTCCTCGCCCACATTCTGCCTTCCCTGGCTCCCTCCTCGCCTCTTTTCCAGCCGGCTCAAACCTCGAGCTGCAGTTTTTAAGGTCCTGCAGAACCCTGGAGCACCGAGCTGCTTTCACACTTCCTCCCTGCCGTGTCAGCCCCAGCTTTAAACAACAGATGAGCAACCCTGGAAGCCCAGCCAGCGTTGTCTCCCCTCGCAGCAGCTGAAGCCACATCATTAATTAGTGATTAATGCTCGGGTGCAGTTAGTGGTTGTTTCCATCACCACCCCACACCACTCTCCCCCAGGATGACTCCACACCTTTTTTCCTCCGCACACGTCAGTGGAGTCTCGGGGGCTCAATTTGGAAGCAGAATTACTCTTCCCTCCCTCCCTCCCTCCCTGGTGCCACCGTGGGTCCCTGCAGGAGCACAGAGCACCCCAAACGTGCAGTGGTGTTGTGGCCCTCCTGGCAAGGACTGTGCTTGCTGCTCCTCACTGCTCAGCTGGCTCTGGAGAGCTCCTCTGGGTGATCCTCCTGCAGCTGGGATGGATCTCTGCAGATCTGAGCAGCCCTGGAGGTGTCCCAGGAATTCCTGGAGGTGGCACTCAGTGCCCTGGGCTGGGGACAAGGTGGGCATCGGGCACAGCTTGGACTCGATGGGCTGGGAGGGATTTTCCAGCCCCAATGATTCTTTCCCTGTCTGACCTCCTGCCCAGAGAAGTCTCATTTCTGGGTGTCTTCCTTCCAGCTCTGGGGAGTTAGAGAGGAGCTGCAAGCTCAGAGAGCTCAGATCCTGCAGTAATTGGGTGTTCCTGTGCACGGCTCCTTCTCTCTTGAAAGGAACAATAATGTGCAGTTTTGTCATCTTTCTTGCCATGAATCAGGTGGCTTTTCCTCAAAGCAGCCTTTCCAAAGTGTCTGAAACGTTTCCATTCCTCAGGAAAACAACTGCTCCACTTCCACTGCTTTTCATGCACTTCTCCAATTCTGTGGAGAAATTGGAAATTCCTAAATGTAGGCAATGGGGGTTTTGTATGAAAACTTCCCCAAGCCTGGGAACTTCACTCTTCAGGGAGTGTTTTTGCATTCAGAAGACAGTTAGATCTGGATGCCAAAGGTTCTCAGATGTGGGAGATGTCACAGTTCTGTTGGAGATTCCATGGTGCCCTCGGGCTGAGGCCCTGCCTTGTCCCGAGGATGAGGCAAGGGAGGATCCATGGCATGGGAAACGTGAGATCAGAGTGTGAGGGTGGGCAGGCCCTGGCACAGGGTGCCCAGAGCAGCTGTGGCTGCCCCTGGATCCCTGGCAGTGCCCAAGGCCAGGCTGGACATTGGGGCTGGGAGCAGCCTGGCACAGTGGGAGGTGTCCCTGCCATGGCAGGGGTGGCACTGGGTGGGCTCTGAGGCCTCTCCCAACCCAAACCATTCCAGGATTCAGTGACCATTTGACCAGCCCGTCTGATGCTTTTTAAAGGACAATTCACCTCTTCAAAGGTTAATTCAGGTCTTGAATCCCGTACAGTTCCATTCTGTCTTCACCATTTGAACCAGAAATATCCCTGGTGCTGTTGTGAGAACCTGGTGGTGCAAAGGACCATTGGTCTGAATTCCCATTTCTGCCAGTGCTGCCTCCCAGGCTGTTGAGGAACATGTTGTCTCCAGCCCAGGATGTTCATGTCTGGCCTCAGCTGGCTTTGCTTTCACCTTTCCTTGCACATCTCTGTGTTGTGCATTTCCAGCCTGTGCCCACCTCCTGCAGCTCCTGCCAGCCTTCAGGTGCCTGAGAAGGGAGCTGTGCCCAGGGCATTTCAAATCCTTCATGAATGCCCCTGCTTGGCTTTTCCCTCCTCCTGAGCACCTCCTCCTTGCTGCCTGTGTTGTGGTGTGGTCTCTGCATTGTTTAACTCTGGTGTTCCACTCTCCCCACTGCCACCCTCACATTTGGGGCTCCACCTCACTTTGCCACAGCCACCAAAAACTCCCAGTACCAATCCTCAGTCACAACCCTGCCATTTTTTGCTATTCCAATCTCCTCTCAGCTTTTCTGTTCTTTTTCCTGTTCTTGACTGATGTGAGTTTCCCAATCATTCTGCTTTTCCTTCTATTATTATCCCGGAAAAGGCTAACGTGCCACCTGGAATTTCCCTGATACTTCAGGATTTATTAAAAATGGATATCAATAAGCCAAAAAACTCTTCCAGCAACTCTCCTGGGGCTCTTAGGCCCAAGGTGCTGCCTCTGGGACTGTGTCTGTGCAGAGCACAGTGTGTTGGTGCTGAGGTTCTGGGCTCAGGAATCAGAAATGCTCCTCCCTGGTTGGGGGTGAGCTGCCCCAGCAGCTGTGACTTCATCCTTGTCACCATCCTGGGGTGCAGGTGCTGATCCTGAGCAGGGTCTGGGGCACTTGGTGTGAGAAAACACTCACAGGGTTCCCAGGGGAGCTTTGGCAAACCCGACTTGAGCTGAAATCCTCCAGAAATGCTGAGCTTCACTGTGCACTTGGGAGTTTGTGCTCAAAGAGGGACTCCTCCTCTTGCTGTGGTACCTCATTCCATTGGCAGCCTTCATCCACATTATTTATCCCATGGATCCATTCCTTTTGAGATCCTGGACTTCAGGGTCAGCTCAGAACTACACCTAAAGGGCAAATCATGGAATTCCAGACTGGGTTGGGTTGGGAGAGGCCTCAGAGCCCACCCAGTGCCACCCCTGCCATGGCAGGGACACCTCCCACTGCCCCAGGCTGCTCCCAGCCCCAATGTCCAGCCTGGCCTTGGGCACTGCCAGGGATCCAGGGGCAGCCACAGCTGCTCTGGGCACCCTGTGCCAGGGCCTGCCCACCCTCCCAGGGAACAATTCCTTCCCAAAATCCCATCCCATCCCTCTGGCACTGGGAAGCCATTCCCTGTGTCCTGTCCCTCCATGCCTTGTCCCCAGTCCCTCTCCAGCTCTCCTGGAGCTCCTTTAGGCCCTGCAAGGGGCTCTGAGCTCTCCCTGGATCCTTCTCTTCTCCAGGTGAGCACCCCCAGCTCTCCCAGCCTGGCTCCAGAGCAGAGAGGCTCCAGCCCTGGAGCAGCTCTGGTGCCTCCTCTGGACTCTCTCCAGCAGCTCCAGGTCCTTGTGCTGCTGGCCCTGGGGCAGCTCTGCAGGTGGAGTCTCACCTGGGCACAGGGGCACAGACCATCACCTCTAATCACCACCTACTGAAGATGTGCCACCACCCTTCTGTTTTCTTCCTGTTCTTCCCTTTTCCCAAATGGGAAGAAGTTGGATTTTAAGCAATTCCCAGTGATCACTGTCATCACCATTGGTTTGCACCATCTTGATAACCACAATTTCTGGGTTTTTTTATTCTTCCTTGGATTAAATTTTTGGACACCCAAAGGAGTTTTTACATTCTCATCCCTGAGTTTTCCCTCGTAGCAATAACATTTTTACTTCTGTTAAAATGGAGAACAAAGTTTGTGTCTCCCCCTCAGTTTCTCCTTTTCCATTTCAAATTCCTCTCTCTCGATGATATCAGACACGTTCTGCAGGATTTGGGGTGAGGATGGATTAATGGCAGTGCCTCCATAGTGTGCCTGGGCTGGCCTGGTGCCGTACCTGGGGTTCCCTGGGAGCAGCCAGCCCTTGGCATGCCGTGGGCACGGCGAGCCCTGGCAGCTGCCCCTGCTCTGGGATGGTGAGCGCTCCCCACGCCAGCCCAGCCTCCAGAGCGTGTGTGAGACTCTGCCTCTGTATTAATGATTCATCCCAACCTTTATGTCATCAGGAAGTGTCATTAGAGTGTGGTTATTTTTGTGCGCCTAATTAGAATATGAAATGGATGGATCCCTGAGGAATTCCTCCTGGATCCTCCAGGCAGGTTGTCTTTCAGCAGAACCCATTTTCTCCTTGCTTTTACGAGGATGTAGAGCCACAAGTCACAACTTTGACCCGTGCTGACAAATCCCTCAGGAAGCAAACCCAAACACGGCGCTCCCTCCACGGGGTGCCCGGGGCAGGTTCCTCGCTGGCTCCCTCTCCGAGCAGGGACTGACGGCTCTGGGTGCTGGCTCAGAGATTTCACGCCTGTGTCTCATGGTCACAAGTGATCCTTTCAGACAGTCCATGCTTTGAGCCGCTCCCAGGCTCGCTGCCCCAGCGTGTCCCCGTGCGTGTCCCTGGCCATGGCTGTCCCAAGCCCTTCATCCTTCAGTCGCGCTGCTTAAGGGGCAGCTCCTGGACGTGTCTCTTTTTGTCTCCTCCGGCCCCCAGAAGCCTGGAGCTCTTTTTGCACGCTGTGAAAAGGCAGCAGAGCTCATCCCGGATTAGTGAGGTTCTCCTTTGTTGTGGTGGTGTCGTTGTTCCCCCAGGGCTGTGCCTGGCTCTCCCCAGAGCCGTGTGCCCCAGCCTGCTCAGAGCTCCCTCTGCAAACCTGTCCCTGGGCTTGGGCTCCAGTGCCGAGCACCACTTCCACTGGTGGCTTTTAAAAAGCTGGATCCCATCAAAGGCCATTAGCTCTGGTTCTTATCCCCTCAGCTCTTTGGTGGGATGGTTTCCATCAGCACAGGAGCTGCCCCAGAACCACCACGAGCATCTCTGCTCCTCAGCACGGGCAAGGGAAGGGATGATTGTGGAAATAATGCCCCAAAGGGCTCATCCCGTGGGAGGGGAGCCAGGTCTGGTTTCAGGACAGGTCCTGCCTGAGCCTCCTGCCATGGCCAGCTGCTCTGTAGCTCCTCCTCCACCCTCACCACTGCCTGGTATCTCTTTCCCCATTTTTTGGCAGTTTTCCTGAAAAATGCTGGAGCAGGAGCAGCTCCTTTGCCTGCATGGGCACACTCAGCATGGATATGGAGCCCCTCTGCTATTACAGGGACCTGGAGGGACAGGACACAGGGAATGGCTTCCCAGTGCCAGAGGGCAGGGATGGATGGGACATTGGGAAGGAATTGTTCCCTGGGAGGGTGGGCAGGCCCTGGCACAGGGTGCCCAGAGCAGCTGTGGCTGCCCCTGGATCCCTGGCAGTGCCCAAGGCCAGGCTGGACATTGGGGCTGGGAGCAGCCTGGGGCAGTGGGAGGTGTCCCTGCCATGGCAGGGCTGGCACTGGGTGAGCTTTAAGGTCCCGCCAACCCCAACCATTCCCTGATTCCATGAATACAAGCTTTTGATGTGTTCTGGGCAAGGATGTGGCTTCTCTCCCATGTGTGAGCAGCAGCAATGGGGACACTCCTCACACTGCTGCCGTTCAGCTTGGATGAACTCCTCAGGCTGTGTTTGTAAGGACAGGGAAATCGGACCCGTGGTACTTCCCGTGTGCCTGCTGATGTCTGCAGGGAAATCCCAGGACAGCGAGATCTGCTGGCCGGGTTGGATGCTCCCAGAATGGAGAGGTTTTGCTCTGGCCTCGCGCTCGCCCCGGGCTGGGCTGGCTCCTGCACCCCCTCCAGCAGCTCTGCTCGCCCCCAGCGCGGGGGGAAAGCTCCCCAGCCACCCCAGCGATGAGCTAGAGGCAGGGAAGTGCCAAATGAGAAGCCTGAAAACAAAACTTGAGTAATTTTGAAAGATAACACTTGCTTTTAGCCTTTGTAATCCAAGTCGGTCGTGGAACGGGATGGGAATTGAAACCGTAGGAGTCCTGGGAACGCGGGGTGGGCGGCGGGGATGGAACAATCTGGTCCATCTTGAGCGCAGTTACGGGACCCCCACGTGAGGCCCCGCTGGAAAAGGGGGGAGCACATGCCCCAGAACTGTGCAAATGGCGGATGAAAGCAAAAATGTCAGGCTTTGAAAGGAGCCAGGGAAAAGGCGGCATTCTGTGTGGTAACCAAGATTTTATTGTTTCCTGATCCCTGCTCTCGGTCCCACAGCTGGGGGGATAGAGAGGAATGAAAACAAACAGCGTTCCATGAATGAGGAGTTCAAACAGCTCGGCGGGGCTGGGGGGAACAGACCTGCTCGGGGGGCCCGGGCGGCTCAGGGGGCTGCGGGCAGGAAAAGCCAAACCATGGCCAAGCACGGCGAGGGAACCCCCGGGTGGCAACTGGAGCTGCCATCCCAGTCACAGCTTTGCACCAGGAAAAGGATTTGGGCGCTCAGTGGGAGCTGCGGCAAAACATGGATCCTTCCCAGGCTGGCCAATGGAACAGCCAAGTGGGACTTGGCTCGGCTCTCTCCTCCTTTTCCCTGTCACAATCCAGGCGGGATCGTCCTCTGTCCGGGGAGAGAATCTGCTCCGGGATGAGGCACGGTGTGGAATCCCGCAGGGAGAAGACATGGGGAGGGGACCTGAGCCCGATGTGCCGGGAGGGGGCCGGGAGGGAGGGCTGGGAATGCGGCCGGTGCCCCGGACAGCTCCCTGCGTGGGACAGGGTTTGGGCACACTGCTGTCCCCTCACCCTCCGTGGGGACAGGGTTTGGGCACACTGCTGTCCCCTCTCACCCTCCGTGGGGACAGGCTTTGGGCACACTGCTGTCCCTGCCACCCTCCGTGGGGACAGGGTTTGGGCACACTGCTGTCCCTCCCACCCTCTGTGGGGACAGGGTTTGGGCACACTGCTGTCCCCTGCCACCCTCCATGGGGACAGGGTTTGGGACAGGGTTTGGATACACTGCTGTCCTTCCCACCCTCCGTGGGGACAGGGTTTGGGACAGGGTTTGGACACACTGCTGTCCCTCCCACCCTCTGTGGGGACAGGGTTTGGGACAGGGTTTGGGCACACTGCTGTCCCTGCCACCCTCCGTGGGGACACGGCTGGAGCCCACCGTGGCTGCCCGGAGCAGCTGGCATGGCGTGCCAGGTTTATCAGCGTCGGAATTAAAGCTGAAAAAGCGAAATTGCAGAAAGAGCTGAGTAATGCCCGCGGCTGCCGGAGCAGCGCTGGGAACAGGACCCAGGCCTGGCGGGGGCTTGTACCAGGCCCCGCTCTGCCCGGACAGCCGATGCCCGGGGACCCTGCCCTTGGCACGGGCTCGGGGACTTGATGGAGCAGTTTTAATTCGGCGCTAATTGTGGGGCACTAACGAGCCCGAGGGTCACAACCCCTCGAGAGCCCCGAGCGCGGCCCTGAGCTGCAGCGAGGCCTGAGGCAGCACCAGCCCTGCAGCCGGGCCCAGTGTGGGCAGCCCTGCTCCCCTCTCCTCCCTTGGGCACGCTCGGCCTACCTGATGGATCACCCAGTGCCAGCCCAGGCCTTTGTGTGTCTGGTTAATGATCTGCTCTTGCACAAATCAGTGAGGGGTTTTTCGGTGGGATAGGCCTTGGGCTGTGTAATGGTCCCATCCCGGTCTGGCATGGCTGAGAAGCCTGGTGCTGGCAGGGATCCAAACCACAGCACAGAATCCCAGAACTGTTTAGGCTGGAAAATCCCTCCCAGTCCAACAAATCCAGCCTGTGCCCAATCCCCACCTTGTCCTCAGCCCAGAGCTCTGAGTGCCACATCCAGGCCTTCCTGGGACACCTCCAAACCTCCCTGGGCAGTCCCTGGGCACCCTTTCCATGGGGAAATTCCTCCTGATGTCCAACAGCTGTGGTCCGGGCTGCTGTTTGTGTTTGCAGTGCATCCCCAGGCCTCTCTCAGTCTCTGTGTTTATGTGCAGAGGTTTGTCTGTCCGTGTGGATGTGTCACTGCACACCCAGCTTTTCTCATCCTGCGTTCTGGAGCACTGTGAGCCTCTGGATGTGGGGAACATGCCGAGATCAGGCAGGGATGGAGGTCTGTCCTCGTCCGAGCGATTTGGCTGCCACCCCACCCCACAGGGGATCAGGATCTGTGGGGTTGGGGGAGAGGACACCCTGCCTCTCTCCCTCTGTTGCCATGAAACTGTCCCTGCATTAGGCTTTAGCCGGGGATTTTATTAATGCCTCAGAAAGGTTATTAGCCTTCCCCACTAATGAGCCTTTCATGTATTCCTTGGCGTGCTCGCTCCGGGAGGCGGCTGGAGCCGAGAGCCCACGGAGGACAGGGAAATTCAATTTCCCTGCAACAATCGGGTTAACAGCCCCGGCTGGGGGGGTCTGATTTAGGGGCCTTGTTTTCTGGTTTAAATATTTCCCTCAAAGACTGTTTGCAGGGAGGGGGTTGGATTATTTTTAGCGCACGCTTCGATCGAGCTGGAATTATTCAGGCAGCAGCAGCAGCAGTTTCATGTGCAGCTCTGGAAGGGCTTCTCCTCCCTTCCTGGGTAACGTAAATAATTGTTAAATTACTGGTGAAAAGAAAAATGGCAAATGGCAACACAGTCCCAAATCCTGCAGAAATACCTTGCAGGGAGATTGCAGCCCCGTGACTGCACTCGTGATGTGCAGGAGAGGCTGCAGAGCGCGGATGGGGCTCCCAGAAATGGGATTTGGGCCTGCAGGCAGTGGTGGATGTGGTGCCTCGTGTGTCACTGAGCTTCCAGCACCGACCTGAGCCTCGCAGAGCTGCAGGGACAAGACCCACGTCCTGCACGAACCGGCCCAGCAGCATTCCAGCTTTTATCACAGCCTGGAGTCAGTGGAGTCGATGTGTGTGAGGGAAAGGCAGCCAAGGGGGAGCATCCCCCGAGTGCAGACGGCTCCAGAGCAAACTCCTGTTCCCTCCCGTGCAGCCCGAGCGGCGTAGGCTGGATGAGCCTCATGCAAAGCAGGTTTAAATGTGGTTGGAGAAGTTTTTTTCCAAAATCAGTTGTCAAGGGTTTTCTGTTAAAATAGAAAGACGTGTAAATTGAAATTCCTCTGTAGTTCATTATTTCTGTCCTGAATTAATTACTATTCAGCCTTCCTGGGAGGGACTTGGATTTGCTCTTGGCATCAGGCAGGAGATTGCTGGGGCTTTAGAGATGGGGATGTGAATTCAAACCTGAGGTATTTTCCAACCTAAACTACTGTGTGGTTCCATGAAAGACGGCAGGAATATTTGGAGAAGCTGTGGCTGCTCCTGGATCCGTGGAAGTGTCCAGGGCCAGCTCGGATGGGGCTTAGGGCTGGGGTAGTGGAAGGTGTCCCTGGCAGGGCATGGAACAGGATAAGGTCCCTTCCCACCCCAAACATTCTGGGATTCTGTGAAGTCCCAATAGGGCTGGTGAGGAAGCTCATCTTGGCTGAAGCTCTGGCTCAGCCAGCAGGGCCGAGGGCCCTGGAGCAGGGGGCACGGAGCAGGTTTAGGCAGCTCCAGGCACAGACACAGCCAGTGGCAGAGGAGGGCAGAGCTGCCCTTGCCCTGCAGAGCTGCCACCTGCCCCACGTGCTGCAAACTCACTGCAGAGCTGAGGGCACCCCGACTGGGGAGGTTTCTGTGGGATAAACATCTGCCAGGAGGGGATTACGAAGAGCAGACCCAGCTGGGGTGCACGAGGTGTTTCCTTACAGCCACGTTTGCTGAGGGTTCTGTTCATTCCAGCAAATAACATCCTTCCCCCACCTCACCTGTGAACAGCAGCTCCCACAGCTCTGCAGAAACAGCACTGAAACTGCAGAAAACACAGGTTCTGTTGTTATTTTAGTGGCAAGAACTGTGGGTTCTCTGTAGCCCTCCAGCGTGTTGGTTCTGGGATAGTCTGGTCATAGAGTCAGTNGGGCAGCCACAGCTGCTCTGGGCACCCTGTGCCAGGGCCTGCCCACCCTCCCAGGGAAGATTTTTCCCTCATGGAGAGCCCGAGGGCTGAGCAAGAGGAGCCAAGCCAAGGGCAGTGCTGGTCTGGGGGCTCAGCCTGGTGTGTGTCCTCCAGCCCTGGGCATGGGGAGAACATTTGGGGAGAACAGAAGATGCTGTTTTTCCCGAGGAAAGCTCCTGGAATATTCACATACAGGGAATGTGATCAAAGCTCTTCAGCTGAGGCCCAGTGACTCCTGAGGCAGCCGAGCTCAGGGGGACAGTCTGTCCTTCCCAGGGAGGGCATGGAGAGGGGAATTAGGCACTGAGTGGATGTGGATGAGAACCCAGGGCACTGCACTTCCTGCTGCACATCCCTGGTTTCCTGGGATGCCAGAGATCCTCTGCTGGCTCCTCCTGCAGCAGGGATGCACAGCCACAGATGAGAGGCGCAGCCCATGTGCTCATGTTCTCATTTTTGGTCTGTTTGTGCTGCATTTTCTGGAGTATTTGGGGCATGATGAGATGTTTACTTGTCTAAATTGCTTATCTGAAACCTGCTGGCTCTTGGGTTATTGTGTGTGCAAGATCCCTTTTACTTTAATCTGTTCCTAGGAATAAGCTCCATATTAAAATGGAGCAGAGAAGCTGTGGCTGCTGGGCAAGCTTGGCAGTGCCCAAGGCCAGGCTGGACATTGGGGCTGGGAGCAGCCTGGCACAGTGGGAGGTGTCCCTGCCATGGCAGGGGTGGCACTGGGTGGGCTCTGAGGTCCCTTCCCACCCAAACCATTCTGTGATGTTTCTGTGATAAAATCAATATCTGTTTATTGCAAAATAGGATTTGTGAGTTTCTCAGTGAACATCTGTAGGTTCAGGGACTTCTGGGGGTTTTTAGGTGAACTTTCCACTCAAAGCAGATGAACTTGATGGTTGGCCTCAACTAAAGGTCTTTTCCATCTTAAACGATGGAAAAGATTCCATGCATTCCATGATTCCAAGCAGGACTGCTGCTGCATTAGATCAGCTTAGTTCTGACTTCATGCAGCTCTGGAAACCTCTGAGGTTTGGGGTCCTGTTCCTCTCTGGGGCAGCTTTTCCAGTGTCCATGTGCCACAAACTCGAGTTAAACGTGAGGCAGGAGCTGCTTGTGAGGAGAGGCAGAGGCAAAAGGGAATGAAAGGGAAACGCAGCTGTGCTTGTGGGTCCCCTCCTGAGCCAGAGGCTTTCCAGAGGTGCATGGTCCCACACCAGCTGGGGTCTTCTGGCTGGACTGGGGACAGGAATTCCCTTGAGAGTGGCTGAACTCCAGAGCAGGCTGCCCAGAGGGGTGCTGGGGCCTCCTTGGGGACACTCAAAGAGCAGCTGAAGAGGAGCCTGAGCAGCACCTTGGAGCTGACCCTGCTCCAAAAAGGTGCTTGGGCTGGACACCCTCCAAGGCTCCTTCCAACCCAAATTTTTGAAGGCTTTCTTCATCCCATCCCCCTTTAAAGCTCTCCTCTGTCACAGTGGTTGTAGAAAATCCGGCAGCTGTTGCCCAGAGGGTGAGAGACCTCCAGCTAAACTGCTGGGGTGAGGGAGGTGATGGTGGAACAGCATCTTGGAGAGCTGCTAACAGCCCTTGTGGGCACTGCTTCCCTCCCATCCAGCCCTTCCCCTGGAGCTGATCCGTGCTCAGGGCACAGCTCGGCCTCTTTTCCCGGGAAATGGTGTTTTAGGTTAAACCTCACAGCTCTTGTATACAAGACTTGATAAGCCAGGGACAATAAATCGAAGTTGCCTCCCAAACATTTCAGGAGCCAGGTCAGAGGTTTCCTTCGTGGCTTTTCTAAATTGAAATCCATCTTCTGTGTCCTCCCCAGTGCAGTTTCCAGGAAGTACATGAAATGAGCTGGTAATTCCTGGATTTTCTGAGGCTGCAGCTCCATGACAGGGTCAGAGAGGAGTTTACAAACCTGTTGAGCTCTGTTTGCTAAAGGCATCCCAGAGTATCCCACCCCGGGAGCTCCGTGGAGGAGCAGAGCCAAGCACAGCTGTGCCAGGGAATGGAGACACTGAACCAGCAGCCCTGGCACAGGTTTGCTCCAACAGCCCCAAATCCAGGGACATCTCAGCTCCAGGGGTTTTGGACCTTGAAACGGCCTCGAGCTGCACCAGGGGGCAGTGGGGTTGGATATTGGGAACAATTCCTTCATGGAAGGGGTGGTCAAACCCTGGCACAGCTGCCCAGGGCAGGGCTGAGTCCCCATCCCTGCAGGGGTTTCAAAGCCCTGTGGATGTGGCACCTGGGGACACGGGGCAGTGCTGGTCCTGGCAGTGCTGCTGTGATCTTAGAGGGCTTTTCCAGCCTCAGTGATTCCATGAAATCCACAATTCTGGCAGTCCTTCCACCCCTCCTGTTGCCCATAGCCGCTGGAGAAGGAAGGTTTGAGAGTGATTTGTTGGCCCTCTCTGCAACACTTTCTCACTGGGCCTCAGGAGCCCCCCAGGTGTCCCCACCAGGGTCCCGTGGTGGCTCTGGGCTGTGCCAGGTCACTGCCCACCCCTGCGGGGGCACAGCTCCATGCTGGGCCAGCACAGCTCTGCTGCACCAGGTGCCTTTGCTCTCTCAGCAGAGCAGGTGCTTTCTAGGACTGGGCTGGTTTCAGGCTCTGTGGTGTGAGCTGGGGCTGAGGCTCCTCGTCACCCTCCATGTCACGGTGAGACTGCTTTGGGTGGGAAGGGACCTTAGAGCTCCTCTTGTCCCACCCTTCCACGAGCCCAGCTTGCTCAGATTTCCACCCTCAGCTCTTCCCCGTGGCCTCAGGCCCCTCCCTTGTGGCAGCAGGTGCCCGAGAGCCGCGGGCTGGGGGTGGCACGGAGATGTGAGCGGGGAGGAAACGCCAGCTCAGAGGCTCCAGTTCCGGCACTGCGTGGCTGGGCTTTGCCACAGGGCCCAGGGAAGGGACAGCAGCCTGTGGGGGCTGCACAGTGCAGGAGGGGACATCAGGATGGAACAGAGACTCCTTTCCTTTCCTCTTTGGGTTTTCTTTATTTCTCTTCTCTTTTCTTTTTTCTTTTCTCTGAAAAGGTCCCCCTTGAGCCTCCTTTTCTCCAGGCTGAGCTCCTTTCCCAGCTCCCTCAGCCCCTCCTGCTGCTCCAGCCCCTTCCCAGCTCCGTTCCCTGCCCTGGACACTCTCCAGCCCCTCCAGGGCTCTCCTGTCAGGAGGGGCTCAGAGCTGCCCCCAGCACTGGAGGTGCCCCAGCAGTGCCAGCACAGGGGACAGGCACTGCCCTGGCCCTGCTGCCACCCCAGAGCTGGCACAGCCCAGGGCCCAGTGGCCTCTTGCCCAGTGCAGTTCAGCTCTGCTGTTCCCCTCCTGCCTTGGCTGCCAGGTTTTTGCGTGGGCCTGGGAAAGCCCCATCTGCTCAGCCGGGGTCAGGTCGTGCCACAGGCAGGAAGGAGACGTCACCCTCGAAGATCTTCAGTTCTCTTTTCAGCCCAGGGAGGCTCTTGCAGGTCCCTGTTCCATCCTGGAGCTGCTCAGGTGTTGTCTCCACTCCCAAAGGGTGTGGCTGGCTGTAGGGACTGTGGCCTTGGAGATACCATCCAAGGCATCATCCATGAGGAGGTTGGATTATTTCCTGCTGGAGATGTGACCCTGGAGAGGTCTCAAACATTCCCTGCAGGAGCCACATGGATGTGCAGCTGTAGCTCAGCCCATGGTATTTGGGGTTGGGCTCTACTCCCAGAGAACAGGGACAGGACAAAAGGAAAGGGCCTCAGGGTCAGCCAGGGCAGGCTCAGGTTGGATACTGGGAACAATTCCTTCATGGAAAGGGCTGTCCAGCCCTGGCACAGCTGCCCAGTCCCCATCCCTGGAGGGATTTCAAAGCCCTGTGGATGTGGCACCTGGGGGCACAGGGCAGTGCTGGCCCTGGCAGTGCTGGGCATGGTTGGGCTCGATGAGCTCTGAGGGCTTTTCCAGCCTCAGTGGCTCCACGACTCCACAGTTTCAGGCTGTGCTCTGGAAGGTGCCACACTGACACAGAGCTTTGATCCTCTGTGCTTTGCCAAGGGTCAGCATTGGCTGGAGCTGCTTTGTGGCTGCTCTGCAGGGTCAGGAGTGAGGGGCTGCAGGAGGGGTCCTGGCCTGGGGCTGCAGAAGGAGTCCTGGCTGCAGGAGAGGTCCCACCCCAGGGGCTGCAGGAGGGGTCCTGGCCTGGGGCTGCAGGAGGGGTCCCAGCCCTGGGGCTGTGGGTGGCTCCAGCTGGGCCAGCACGTGTTTCTAGGAAGGCGATTCTCAGGTCTTCTCTGAACTGACAACTTTCAGATCCCCTTCGAGCCCTGCGTGTGGGGTTTCAGCACCCGGGAGCTGCTCGGGGAGGGGGAGCAGCCCTGCCCTGCCCTGCCCCGTCCCTGTCCCCCTCAGGATGTGCCGTGGCCGTGACCCCAGGGCTGCTCTCACAATCACTGTGTTTTCCAGGAACCACGTCACGCCACGGCTGAGGGACATTCCCAGCCCCGCTGCTCCCCTGCCCGTGGAATGCAAATCAGCTCAGCCAGCTGCTGTCAAGCGGTTAAAAACAACTGAAATGAAAAATTCGAGTGTTGGGGCACTTTCTCTAAGAACATCAGTGCAGGCAGTGTGTCTCAAAGAGGAATGCTGGTGACAAAAAGATTTCCTCTTGCCTGGAACTGACAGGAGTGGGCACTGCCAGCCTGGGCATGTCACAGTGTCCCTTGGGCCAAGGAGTGAGCACACCTGGAGCGATGGGACATGGGGACAAGGGGCAGGGCTGGATGGGATATGGGGAAGGAATTGTTCCCTGGGAGGGTGGGCAGGCCCTGGCACAGGGTGCCCAGAGCAGCTGTGGCTGCTCCTGGATCCCTGGCAGTGCCCAAGGCCAGGCTGGACATTGGGGCTGGGAGCAGCCTGGCACAGTGGGAGGTGTCCCTGCCATGGCAGGGCTGGCACTGGATGGGATTTAGGGTCCCTTCCCACTCAAGCCACGCTGGGATTCAATGATCTGCAAAACCCACTGTGGCCAAGGTGGGGATGTGTGAGTTGGGCTGAGCTTGTCACACACTCCACAGTTTGTCCCCTTGCAGTTTTGGCAGATGTGTTTTGGGGCACAGAGTCAGCACTGAGATCTGACTCCAGGAACTGAGCCCTCACCTCTCCACCTGGAATGTGCTGCCCAGGGAGGTCTGGAGTGCCCATCCCTGGAGGTGTCCCAGGAATTCCTGGAGGTGGCACTCAGAGCTCTGGGCTGGGGACAAGGTGGGGATTGGGCACAGCTTGGACCTGATGATCTTGGTGCTCTTTTCCACCCTCAGTAATTCTGGGATTTTAAGTAACAAAAGCTCTGTGACTTTTCCTTTCCTCACCCCAGGGGTAACAGGAGCACAAGATGAGACCTGGGGGACGAGCTTCAAACCAGAAAATATTCAAACAGAAAATATTCCCACCCCCTCTTCTGGCTCCCTCCTGGGGAGAGGAAGGCTCTGGCTCTGGCCCTTCTCTGATGCAGGTGTTTAGGGCCAGGTTTCTTCCCCTCTTCCATCTCCATGGGCTGTTTTCCCTGTCCTGCGTGGCTGCTGAGGCTCAGTCTGGGAGGAGGTGGAGGAGGACAGAGCCAATTCCCCCAAAGCAGAGGCATGGGGCAGGTGCCAGCTGCCACTGTCCCCATCCATGTCCCACGGGCTGCCCTGGGAGCACCCAGGCGTGGGCACCTTTCGCCACAAATTCATGTGCACTCAGACACTCCTGCCTTTTTCTGTGCATTTTCGGTGGGTGTTGGAGGTTTGATTTGGTGTTTGGGTGCAGGGAGGGGAAGCTGCTGGTGTGGCACACGCACGTTTGGATGGCTTTTCCTTGGGAAGGCACCGCTGCCCTCCACAGCCCTGTCCCAGCGAGGCCATGGCACAGGGACACGTGACTCAGCCTTTCAGTCCCCAGTTATTAGTGCTGCCTTCAAATGACAATTTTCCACACGGCTGAGTTTTGGTGTTCATACAAACATCAGTGCAGGGCTGGCGGGGAGGAGGGAGGGATGAGCTGGAGCTGTGGCCATCCTCAGCAGCATCCTGCTCCTGGGAGCTCCTGTGGGACTGGCACAGGGGGGCTGGAGGTGTCACTGTGTGTGTCACCGTGTGTGGGGTGCTGGAGGTGTCACCGTGTGTGTCACCGTGTGTGGGGCACTCCTGGTGTCACCATTCTGTGTGTGGGGCACTCGTGGTGTCACTGTGTGTAGGGTGTTGGCAGTGTCACTGTGTGGGGTGTTGGCAGTGTCACCATGTCTGGGCTGTTGGCAGTGTCACTGTGTGGGGTGTTGGCAGTGTCACCATGTCTGGGCTGTTGGCAGTGTCACCATTGCACAGGGCACTGGTGATGTCACCATGTCTGGGCTGTTGGCAGTGTCACCATTGCACAGGGTGCTGGCAGTGTCACCTCTGTGTGGGATGCTGATGGTGTCACTGCTGTGCCGGATGCAGGCCGTGTCACCATGGCACAGGTCCCAGCAGTGTCACCATGGCACAGGTCCCAGCAGTGCCACCATGCAGGTCCTGGCAGTGTCACCATGCACGGGTCCTGGCAGTGTCACCCTACACAGGTTCCAGCAGTGTCACCATGCAGGTCCTGGC
>VZRF01012034.1:13445-27886 GCA_013396875.1 Vireo altiloquus | reverse complement strand
TAAAATATAAAAACACCTCCCACAGCAGCCCTGCTGGTGCATCAATCCCCGCTCGGGCCGGGAGCGTTCAGGGAAGAGCTTTTCCCTTTCCCTGCACCTTCCCGTCCCTGTGTGTCTGTTTGTTTCCGCAGAGCTGTCTGTAGCCGTGCCCGAGCCCCAGGCCCGGTTGGCACAGGGTCTCTGTGTCTCTGCAGGCGCAGGCCGCGGGCTCGGCCCAGCCCTCGCCCACCCACGGCCGCCCCGTGCCCGTGCCCACGCGCTCGGCCTCGGCTGGCTCCACGCCCACCCATGGCGCCCAGGACACGCTGGCTGGACTCGGGGGAGACCTGCAGGAGGCCTTCACACAAGGTGGGCACTGGGGCAGGGCACTGGGGCTGTGGCACCAGGGGAAGGAGCGGGGCAAGGATATTGGGAAGAATTGTTCCCTGGGAGGGTGGGCAGGCCCTGGCACAGGGTGCCCAGAGCAGCTGTGGCTGCCCCTGGATCCCTGGCAGTGCCCAAGGCCAGGCTGGACATTGGGGCTGGGAGCAGCCTGGCACAGTGGGAGGTGTCCCTGCCATGGCAGGGGTGGCACTGGATGGGCTCTGAGCTCCCTTCCAGCCCAACCCATTCTGGGATCCCATTCCTGCTGGCTCGGATGGCTCCAGGCTGGGGTTCTGTTTCTCAGCAGACAAATTCTGTGGGATGCAGATCCAAGGGATTAAAGGAAAAAACTGAGCNCCACGCCCACCCACGGCGCCCAGGACACGCTGGCTGGACTCGGGGGAGACCTGCAGGAGGCCTTCACACAAGGTGGGCACCGGGGCAGGGCACTGGGGCTGTGGCACCAGGGGGAGGAGCAGGGCAAGGATATTGGGAAGGAATTGTTCCCTGGGAGGGTGGGCAGGCCCTGGCACAGGGTGCCCAGAGCAGCTGTGGCTGCCCCTGGATCCCTGGCAGTGCCCAAGGCCAGGCTGGACATTGGGGCTGGGAGCAGCCTGGCACAGTGGGAGGTGTCCCTGAAGGTTTTGGAACTGGATGATCTTGAAGGTCTTTCCCACCCAAACCATTCTGGGATCCCAAGTACAACACACACATCACTCACCTCATCGAGGCAATCATTACAAGCCCTTTTCCTGTGCCCTGGACCAAGGAGTTTGGGGGCACATTTTGAATCTTTTGAACTTAAAGAAGTTAATTTCTGTGAAGATGATCTCCCTGCAGGGAAAGGATCTCCCATCCCGGAAAGTTACGCCCACAAAAAATTAAAGAATTAAACCTTACAAACCTGCTGGTTGAACCGCAAGAAAAAACACAAGAGGTCTCAGCACTTTTTTCTCCCTGTTGGCCTTTCTTGGTCCACAGCTTTTCATCTTTAGTGCTCCAGGAGAATCCTGGAAGGTAGAGCTGGGAGCAAAGCAGCAGCAGGGCCTGGTCTTGCCAGTCTCTGGCAGATGAAGAGGTTCTTTCTGACATCACCTCTCTGAAGCTGGACATGCTCCTTTCTTGGGTGTTCTCCTCAGTGCCAGTGAGAGAAAGGACAGAAAATCCTCCTCTCCCTGAGGCACGGGTGAGGACTCACCAAGGGACAGGCAGCAACCCACAAAGGTTGGACTCGATGATCTTGGAGGTCTTTTCCAACCTTAATATTTCTGTGATTATCCCTGTGGACCTCGTGGTGCTGTCTGGGAAGTCCCGTTGGGAATCAGGTGCCGTGGTCAGCCCTGGGCAGTGAACAGGAGCCCTCAGCCGGTGCAGAAGTGGTTTGTGTCTTTAAAAGCTGACAGGTCACCTCAGGCGGAGTCACGGGGCTGGAGGTGGTTTCTCACCCCGGGGAGGGAAGATTGTGAATAGAAGCATCAAATCCCTTTGTCAGATGGACAGGTTCCTTCTCCACACAAACCAAACATGGAAAGAAAACTCCCAGAACCGACACTGCATCTCCAAAGCAAACAGGTTTGAGGTAACAGTTTGTGTTGATCAGTGCTCAGTGGATCTGGAATGATCTTTGCCCTTGCCTAAACGAGCTGCTGGCAGAAGGCAGCGAGGGAAGAGGCTATGAAATGGCAGCAGAGGAGCAGGAGTGCCCGTGAACACTTCAGCAGTGCCAGTGAGCACTTTGAGCTGGCATTTGGGGCTGCAGCAGGACCAGGAGCCCTCAGCCACAGCAGCCTTGGCCTCTCTGAGACCTGCAGCTCCCCTGGGAGAAGAGGATGTCTCCTCCTCATGCCAGGGGTGGGAGCAAGCTCCTCGTGCCTGCAGGCTGCCAGAGAGCCGAGCAGGCATTTCCAGGGAGGCAGGGTGCCAAATACCAGAGGCAAGCTCTCCATCTGTTGCTGTGGGTGGTCCAGTCGCCTCCTCCTCATCTCCACAGCAAGTTTGGTGGTGCAGCCCAGAGCTCTCCGTGGATTCCTTTGGCAGCTGCCTCTCCTTGCCCCTGTGCAGGATCCCTTCCTTTCCCCAGGCATGGCACAGCAGCACCCCGAGCCTGAGCAGGCTCTGGGAGGATCTGCAGGATCCCCTTCATGGCTCCCCCTTCCCTTTGCCCATGAGGAGAGGGAATGGTGTTCCTGCTGCTCGGAGCAATGAACATGTGATGATGGCAGGACATGCAAATGCTGCATCTCTCTTGGTTTTCCAGCCTTCCCTGGGCATCCCCATTTGTCCTGTGTCCATCTGCCTTTTCCTGGGAAGCCCTGACAAGGCAAACTCCTCCTGCACAGTCACCAGAGCATCTTCCTCAAGCTCCTGCTCGAGCTGATGGAATTCATCAAGGGCTCATTGCAGCCTCTCCCTAACAACTGCCCCTTCGTCAGGACCTGCTGAGATCACCCAGAGTGAAAACTTGTGGTTTTTCCAGGTTTGAACACCTGACAGCCTCTGGGATTGGTGTTGCAGGAATCTGTTCAGGGCTGGGCAGAGGGCTGAGTGGGGACCAAAACAGACCCACAGGCACCCCTCAGTCCTCTGATTCTGCTTTAACAAAGCATTTCAGTTCTTTATGCTAACTTTTGCAGATCCACCAGACGCTTAAAGATGTGATGGTTCCACCTCTCGCTGAGGTGAGCTCGGGGAGGGCAGGGATGCCAAGGATTCATTTTCCCTCCCAGGGCATTTCCTCCATGAGCTGCTCCATTACTGGGGGAAACTCTGGAGCAGGAAAGCTTTAAAGAAGTGAATCCCAGAGGTCTTAGTCTTATAGTCTTGAGATTGGAAACATTTCCTCCTTAGATGATCTCTTCCATTGGGTGGAGGATTACCAAGACTGGCACTTGGAAGATGACCAAGTATGGCAGGTTTGGAATGAAACACCCTGATGGTTTCTGGGTGAAATACTTGGATACAGAGGCCACCATCTAATGAGAGAATCAGTCCTGCTGTTGACCATCTCGAAGGAGAAGACAGCAGTCCCTTGGGAGCCCTTGGATCCCCCAGAAAGGGGATGTTCCTCTCGTGAGAACCACAGTGGGACTGATTCAATGATCACAAAAACTCCCACAAGAAAAGAACATGGTGACCAGACTCTGTAATAATTTTCCTGGAATGACCCTTCCGGAAAGACAATCTGCACAATTAGTGCTATTTCATATTAATCACACAAAATCAGGCAAACCCGAGGCCGGTGGAGAGCACAGGAAACAGGATAAAATGTCGATTTTTTCACTTAATAAAATAATGGAATGTCCCAGCCAGGAGATGTCTGGGTGGGCTTGGTAACATTATCCAGCTGTTTGACAGGGGGGACACTACCCCAGGGTGCTCCAAGCCCCATCCAGCCTGGCCTTGAACCCTTCCAGGGATGGGGCACATCTGTGATCCGAGAGGATCGTGGCCCTCCCAGCACCACAAGAGGCTACAAGCATTGTCCTTCCCCCAGCCGTGGTGTGATTCCTGTGCCAGCTCTGTTCCCATGCCCTCCCTGCTGCTCTGCACAGCCGTGGCCGTGTTTGGGTCACCCATGGGGCCACTGGTGGGCACTGGTGCTGCTGTCCAGCCGTGGCTCCCCACGGAGTGTCCAGGCAGGTTGGTGATCCGGGGATGGCACAGAGCCAGGGGCACTCTGAGGAAGAGGATTCCTTCCTCCAGCCCTGCAGGAGGGTGAGAATTCCAGCAGCCTTTATCCCACTGCAGCCTCAGCAGCTGGGAGTGGCTGTGCCCAGGGGAGCAGCGGGCATGGGGGGCTGGCACTGCCCTGGCACTGCCACGGCACAGAGAGGAGCCACGAGGGCCACCAGGGAGTGGGGCAGAGCTGGGCTGCTCCAGGGTGAGTCTCCATCTCCTCTGCTTCGGTGGCAGTGCCCAGGTGCCATCCCAGGCGGGGACAGCGAGGCCGAGCGTGGTGGCACGAGGACGCTGGGCACTGGCAGCGCAGCCAGCCCTGATCTCTGTGTGTCTGCCCTGCCCAGGTACGAGGAGGAACCTCCGCAACGACCTGCTGGTAGCAGCTGACTCCATCACCAACACCATGTCCTCGCTGGTGAAGGAGCTGCACTCAGGTAAGAGCTGGCTCAGGACATGGCAGGAGGAGAGCTGCCACGGGCTGGAGATTTAGCCTTAGATTTATTTTTGTTAAAACTAAAGCGTAATGTAAGGTTGTATGTCCTCGTTCTCAGTGAAAAATCATTTTTACAGCCAACATCACTGGCCTGGGCAGTGCTGGGGGATGATGTTGGGTTCCATTTTCCATGATTCCGTGGTTGTAGCATTGGGAACTCACAGCACCTCCTGCGTTACCCTGCGGGTACAGCCCTGGCTGGTGATTCATGGAGCAACCCCATTCCCTCCCTGCTGCTCCCACTGATCCCAGTGTGGATCATGGAGCTGCTTTCCAGAGCATGTCCTGGGAGAGGAGCCTCCTCCCAGCCCCACTCTGGAAGCCAGAGCTCCTTAAGGACACAGTCACGAGCCAGAACAGGTTTTTGGGGTGAGAATCCCCAAATTCTTGCTTAGTCCTGCCGTGCCTGGGCAGCAGGTGAGACCCTCTGCAGAGATGATGCAATCCTGTATCCATAGCTGCACAGGAGGCCAATTTCATCCCTTGTTGTCACACAGTGATGTGGAAAACAGATAATTATTCCCTCTGTGCCCCCTGCCTGTGCCCGGGGAGCTGAGCACCCCAGTGGGGCTGCAGCAGGTCCTGCCTCACCCAGGGAAGTGTCCTGTGGCCCTTGGCAGCAGCAGGGCTGGCACCATTTAGTGCCCCAGCAGCCTGTCCTCATGGAAAGGGTTGCCAGGGGTGGAGGGGCTGTCCAGGGTGGAGTCTGCATCCCTGGAGGTGTCCAGGGGAGGATTGGACGTTGCACTCAGTGCTGGGGACAAGGAGGGGACCAGGCACAGGCTGGGCTCGATGCTGTTCTGCAATGTGAAGGATTCTGTGATTCTGTTTCCGGGCTGCCTTTGCTGCTGAGGAGGAAGGGAAGTGTCCTGTGTCTGTGCTGACCATCCTGGTCCCTGTTCCGTGCCAGACCCAGCAATTGTGGCACAAAATGCCCCATAAACTTCTGTCCCTCGGTGACAGGGCCCACGAGGCTGTGCCGCAGTGGAGCCTCACAGGGGTGAGCTGGGTGGGTGTTTAGTGCCCAGCAGTAAATTCCCCTCCCAGCCCCGTGTCCTGGCAGCAGAGGCAGCTGGGAGTTAATAAAGTTGTCCGTGGATGACACAACACCAGCAGGGCTGTGGCAGGGCCGCCAGCTCCCCCATAAATCACCTCAGCTCTGCCCCCGAGGCTCAAACACGGAGAACAAACCTCTGCCCAGTCTGCACTCACTCATTTTTGCTTTCCAGAGCAGAGCAAGTGTTGTGGGATCATGGAATTGTGGAACACCCTGAGTCAGACCTACAAGGATCGTTGATCCAGCCCTGGCCCTGCCAGACCTCCAACAACCCCACCCTGTCCATCCCTGGCAGTGCTGTCCTGGAATTCCTGGAGCTCTGGCAGGGCTGTGCCCATTCCCTGGGGAGCCTGGGCCCTGCCAGCCCCCTCTGGGGGAAGACCCTTTCCCTGATCTCCACCTAAACCTGACAGAGCTCCAGCCATGCCCAGGGTCCCATCCCTGGCCACCAGCCATGTCAGGGATCTCCAAAGCCAGGGAGTGAGAATGAAATTAAAATGGAGTTGCTGACAGGCTCCTGCTCGAGGAGATGCAGAGACCAAGGAAGGCTCCCCTGGAAGTGTCTGAAACGGTGTGGTTTGTGTAAATTAGGAAAAGCATGAGTTATCCTCAGCTGATGGGAGCCAGCAGGATTTCACACGTCGTGTCCCAAGGGGAGCTGTGGGAACAGACACCTCCTCCCTGCAGGAGGGGCGTGGGGAGGGCCTGGGGCTCACCGGGGCCGCACCTCCCACCCTGCCCTGCCTCTGCACCAGCCTGGAGAGAGATTCCCGGGGAAGGGAAACACGGAGCAGCCTCACCCCATCCTCACAGGGCTTCCCGGGCTGCTCTGATGGCCCCATCCACCTTCTCTGTGGTGATGTCAGGGAGGCTCAGGTGGAGCTCAGGGAAAGGTCTTCCCCCAGAGGATGCTGGCACTGCCCAGGCTCCCCAGGGAATGGGCACAGCCCTGCCAGAGCTCCAGGAGTGTTTGGGCAGCACTGCCAGGGATGGACAGGGTGGGGTTGTTGGGGGGTCTGGGCAGGGCCAGGAGCTGGGCTGGGTGATCCTGGTGGATCCTTCCAGCTCAGGACATTCCATGGTTCTGTGAGAGACTCGTGGAGTTACAGAATTACAGAATCACAAAACCACTGAGGTTGAAAAAGATCTCCAAGACCACCAAGTCCAGCCATGCCCCAGCACTGCCGAGGCCACCACTGACCCGTGTCCCCAGGTGCCACATCCACACAATGCCCTCATGCTCCCAGTGCTGCTGAGGGAACGCTGATCCCATTTTTACTCCATCTGAGCTCACCCGTGTGTGCTTAAGGGGTGTGTTCCCTGCTGCTCTGCAGGGAACTGAGGCAACGCTGCCTGTTCCAGACCCAACGCTGAGCTCCAGGCCACAATTCTGCTTATTCCAAAGGTGTCTGGTGTTGTCCCTAATCTCCTCAGCTCTCACTTTAAGGACCCACTGGAGCTGCTGAGGACAGAGCAGGGGCTGTGTGACCCCCATGTGTCACTGTCCTGCTCTCAGAGCCACAAGGGAGAGGTCTCCTCTGGTCAGATCCATCCCCAGCACCTCTGCCTCTCCAGCCTTGCCTTTCTCGGTCTTTGCTCTCACACCACGTGCAGGAGGCAGGAGTGACACCACCTCAGGATCACCCTCAGCTGTTTGCACAGGTCTCAGTGAAGATAAGATGAGATAAGAGCCACCACCTGCAGAGGAATGTGACCTCCTGCTCCCACTCTGCTGCTCAAATCCCCCACCATAAACCCACCTGGCTGTCCCGGCTCACACAGAGCAAACCCACAGCTCTCTCCAGCACATGGGAAATTCAGGAAGAATTCCTTCATGGGAAGGGTGTCAGGTGTTGGAAGGGCTGCCCAGAGAGGTGAGGGAGCCATTCCTGGAGGGGTTTGGAAGCCACGTGGATGTGGCACTGGGGACGTGGAGCAGTGCTGGCCTTGGAAGTGCTGGGGGAACAACTGCACTTGATGGTCTCCAGGGGATTTTCCAACCCAAACAATTGCATGATTCTCTCTCTTCTCACCCACCTGTCTCATGTCTGCTTTTTCTCTTTTTGTTTTCTTCTGAAGCAGAGGAAGGAGATGAAGAAGAAACAGAGAAGCTGCAGAATGGGAAGGACCGAGGTGAGGGGACAGACCTGTCTGAGAGCTCTGCAGCACCTTCTGACTCACTCCTCTGTGGGTTCACTGATCCCTCTGGAGCCCCACCAGGGCCTCTGGGTGCAGGTGGATGGCTCTGAGTGCAGGTGGAAATCTCTGGATCCAGTGGATATCTCTGGATCTGATCTATATCTCTGGGTGCAGTGGATATCTGTGGGTGCAGTGGATATCTCTGGATCCATTGGATGTCTCTGGATCCAGTGGATGTCTCTGGATCCAGTGGCTATCTCTGGGTGCAGTGGATATCTCTGGATCCAGTGGATATCTCTGGATCTGGTGGATATCTCTGGGTGCAGTGGATGTCTCTGGATCCAATGGATGTCTCTGGGTGCAGTGGATATCTCTGGGTGCAGTGGATATCTCTGGATCTGGTGGATGTCTCTGGGTGCAGTGGATATCTCTGGATCTGGTGGATATCTCTGGATCCAGTGGATATCTCTGGGTGCAGTGGATATCTCTGGGTGCAGTGGATGTCTCTGGATCTGGTGGATATCTCTGGATCCAGTGGATATCTCTGGGTGCAGTGGATATCTCTGGATCCAGTGGATATCTCTGGATCCTGTGGATATCTCTGGATCTGGTGGATATCTCTGGGTGCAGTGGATATCTCTGGGTGCAGTGGATATCTCTGGATCCTGTGGATATCTCTGGATCTGGTGGATATCTCTGGGTGCAGTGGATATCTCTGGATCCAGTGGATATCTCTGGGTGCAGTGGATATCTCTGGGTGCAGGTGGCTCTGGTGGCTCACCCCCTCACTGGTGCCATGGCTGTGCCCTGGCACACGTCACCTCCCAGCCCCAGTCACTGTCCCCAACACCTGCCATGAGCCAATGTCACAGCCACAGTCCTGTCCTGTGCTCTGCTTCCAAGGATGTTTTTCCTCCAGGAAAGGTCCCACACAGAAATGTGTGAGAGGAGGAGGAGCTGCTCCAGGTGCTGTGAGAAATGCAGCTCAGAGGGATGGATCAGACAGACCCCAGAGCAGTCACCAGGGGAGTCCCTCAGTGGTGGCACTGTCACCTGCTCAGCCCCTGCCCACAGTGACCTTGGCTGGACAAGTGGCCAGAATCCCTGTGCCCATGGGGATCCCATGGTGTCCTTGGTGGACAAATGTCCCTGTGCCCATGGGGATCCCACGGTGTCCTTGGTGTCCCTGTGCCCATGGGGATCCCACGGTGTCCTTGGTGGACAAATGTCCCTGTGCCCATGGGGATCCCACGGTGTCCTGGGTGGACAAATGTCCCTGTGCCGATGGCAGTCCCACACAGGCAGCACCATCAGTGTCACAGGAGGTCCCTTTCACCCCTGTGTCCCTCCTCCCAGGCTCTCTCTGTCCCTGCTCTCCTCCCAGGCTCTCTGTGTCCCTGGTCCCTCCCAGGCTCTCTCTGTGTCCCTGGTTCCTCCCAGGCTCTCTCTCTGTCCCTGCTCTCCTCCCAGGCTCTCTCTGTGTGCCACCAATCCAGGGCACATTCCACTGGAGTTATCCCAGAGCTGGAAGGGATCCTCAGGATTTTCAGGGCAGTGGGAGGGAGAGGATTTCGGGATCTGCTCCTCACCTGACGTTCCAGGAGCCACCAGGAAGCTCCTCCCAGCCCCTCCCAGGGGCAGGACCTCACTCAGGGCTCTCTTGGCTTCTGCTTTCGATGTTTCGAACCCAAACACGAGGAGCAGCCTTGGCCGGGTGTGAATCAACCTCAGCATTCGTCTCGTTTGAGCCAAACCCAACTCCAGCATCAACAAACCGAGATTTGAGCCTGGTTTTGTTCCACACACATTTCCTGCTGGCTCAGCTGCTGCAGCCCAGCTCACGTTTCTCCCCAAAGAGCTCATTTTCCTGAGTTTTCCCATCCGCCGAGCTCTGCAGAGCATCCAGGTGTTTGGGAATGCTCTGTTCCTTTGCCCACCAGTATCTGAACTGGGTGGGAAGGAGCGCGGGAAGTTTGATTTTGGCTCAAGCAGGAGTTTTGAAAGCAGAACCTCCCCGGCTCCCAGTCACAGGACCCTCTTTGCCCCAGAACATTCCTCATGGCTGGAATATTTTAGATGCTTACCAGATGACCCATATGGCTTTTTCCAAATATGCATTGTGTCTTGCATGGGAAATAGGGAAAGGGGGACTGTGAGGCTGCAGGATGATGTATGGCAGCGGAGATGGAACACAAACTCTCTCCGTTACTCATCACAGCAGCACGAAGCTGGGAAGGGACAGCCCAGACGTGTCCAAGAGCAGAGCTGGGTCCAAAAGCCTCCGTGTGGAATGTAAATATTATCCCTGCCAGGGAAAAAGTGGTTTCTTGCAGTCCCAGAGCTGGTGAGGTAAACGTCTGGCAGGGAAATCGAGGAACGATCAATGTGGAAGTGCAGCCCTGCGGGGGCTGGGGGGAGCTGGTGAGGGAACATCAGGGATGGGCGACTCCAAAGGCCAGGTTATGGACAGGGACCTGTGGCCAGGATGCTCCTGTGTCCACAGCGAGCTCCACCTGCCCCGGATTCACCTTGGGGAGCAGCCCTGGCCCAGCAGTGTCCTCCCTTCCGCAGTGAACAGCAGCAAAAAGCAGCTCAGGTGTTCCCCACGGACGAGAGGCTGATCCTCACAGCTCCTCCACTGCCACGCGTTCAGGGAATCATCCTGGAGTGGTTTGGGTGGGAAGGGAGCTCAGAGCCCCCCCAGTGCCACCCCTGCCATGGCAGGGACACCTCCCACTGTGCCAGGCTGCTCCCAGCCCCAATGTCCAGCCTGGCCTTGGGCACTGCCAGGGATCCAGGGGCAGCCACAGCTGCTCTGGGCACCCTGTGCCAGGGCCTGCCCACCCTCCCAGGAAACAATTCCTTCCCCATATCCATTCCAAATCGACCTCCTTTTGGTTCAAATCCACTCCTAGGGATGACATCATCCTTGGGCTTCCTCACAAGTTTCTCCATGTAGTTATTCCCTATTTCCTTGTGTCCCAATGAATTCATCCCAGCACTGCCCTCCCTGCTGGAGAAGCTGACCTTTGATGGAGCAGGGGTGGTTTGGGGGGATGAACTCATCTGGGAGGATTCCCAGCCAGCTGCATCCGCTGCGGTTGGGACCACAGAGCATCTCCAGAGGTGTCCCCAAGGTTTCCAGGCTCCAGAGAGCAGAGCTGGGAGCTGGCAGAGCCTCCTGCACCCAGTCCTGCTGGATGGCACCCCATGGCAGCTCAGCAAGGGAAGTGCCAAGGAAAGCTGGGACAGGCTGGAGGGCAGCCCCACAGAGCCTGGCAGGGACAGCCCAGCCCTGGGGACACTGAGGTGACCCTGTGGCAGTGACTTGGAGGGGAAGTGGCTCTGGGCTGGCACAAGCCCCCGGTGCCAGGCCGAGGGGCAGGACCGTCCCCTCCTCGCCGGGAGGCGAGGAGGGGACGGTCCTGCCCCTTGGCCTGGCACCAGGAGGGCCACCCCGGGGTGCTGAGTCCGGCTGAGGACACAAGGGACGGTGGCAGTGACAGAGGTGGCACCTGGACAGGCTGAGGGCACTGGGATCAAAGCAAATGTGCCAACAGCTCCAGGCTGGAAGGAACTGAGGCACAACCTCCTGCAGGGTGCCAGGTGCTAACCTGGGCTAACTTGTGCTAACCTGTGCTAACCTGTGCTGTCCTGTGCCAACCCGTGCTAACCTGAGCTTCCCTGTGTTGCAGGTTAGGAGAGGCTGCAGGCTGGACAGCGACTCAGGTAAGGACTGGCACATGTCCCATCCCTGGCAGCTCCTGGGGCTCCTGCAGCTCCTGCTCCTGTCCTGTTCCTGCAGCAGGAATTCCCCAGCTCCTGGAGCTCTCCTGTGCAGTGCTCCAGAGGATGTTTTCCACAGAAACTCCAATTCCCATTGTGGAATGGGTTGGGTGAGAAGCGACCTTAAAGCTCCTCTCATCCCACCCCTGCCATGGACACCTCCCACTGTCCCCAATGTCCAGCCTGGCCTTGGGCACTGCCAGGGATCCAGGGGCAGCCACAGCTGCTCTGGGCACCCTGTGCCAGGGCCTGCCCTCCCTCCCAGGGAACAATTCCTTCCCAATATCCCATCTAACCATGGGAAGCCATTCCCTGTGTCCTGTCCCTCCATGCCTTGTCCCCAGTCCCTCTCCAGCTCTCCTGGAGCCCCTTTAGGCCCTGCAAGGGCTCTGAGCTCTCCCCAGAGTGGGAAAACACCTCCAGCTCTCCCAGCCTTATCTCCCATGTTATTGTCACTTCTGTAACAAGAGGCCTCAGCCAGGAAATAGGAGCCTGTGGTGCTGGACACTGTCCAGACAGACCAAAAATACGTCTGCCCCCCAAAAAGCTTTGAGTGATAACAAGGCACAACAGATGGGCAGACAGACAGGTGGAGCTGAGAGCAGGAGGGCAGGAGCTGGAGCCTGGCAGTGTCTCCAGGGAGATCCTTATCTCCCCACCTGGAGGGCTGGGAGGAGGAGCTGGTCAGGTTTCCACACTCCCTGGCTGTTTGCCACGCTGCCCATCGCTGCCCATTCCCGGTGGGAAGGAGAGTTCTCCTGGAAAAGCCTGCCATGGATGCACCCAGGCTGGCCCAGGAAGGGGTGGGGACAGCAGGGACCTTGCTCTGGGACCTTGCTCTGGGACCTCTTCCCTCACACTGAGGTTGGGTGAGTGTGGGCACCAGGCAGGACAAAGCCTTTCACCCCTGGCTGAGCCCCAGCCCGTGGTGGTCCCAGGCCAGCAGGATCAGAGGTGGATCCAAAGCACAATTCCCTGGGATACTCCCAGCAGCAGCTCCCACCCAGTGTCCTCTGCGGGCCCTGCCAAGGGGGATTTGCCCTTCTCCCCTCCCAGCCGCTCCAGCAGCGCAAGGAGAGAACCCCAGAGGGGCTCGGGAGCCTTTCTGACAGTTTTTACATTAGAAATTCAAGTCCTGCCTCATCTGGGAAACAATCTGGTAACTGAAGAAGAGTGAAATTGCAGCGATGGAGAGGCAGCCAGCACGGGCAGCCGGTGGTGCCACAGTGCTTCCCCTCAGAGCCCTGCAACCATCGTGGCTTTGCACAAAGGGACCTGTGGGATGTGTCCCTGTCACCCCTCAGTGCTCACCTGCACACGAGGAGCCCCAATTCCCCCTCCAGCAGGGCCTCCAACACCACCAAGGAGCAGCTGCTGGGCACTAAACTAGAGACCACTGAGAAAACAAGAGAGAGGAACCAGTCAGGCTTCTTGATCCACGGAAAGAATAGGAAAAGGCCAAAAAAAAAAGCAAAAATAATCCTTTAAACTGTGGTGGCTCTTCCAGTGGGGAGAATTTCCTCATGGAAAGGGAGCTCAGGCCTTGGCAGGGGCTGCCCAGGGAGGTTTGGAGTGCCCATCCCTGGAGGTGTCCCAGGAATTCCTGGAGGTGGCACTCAGAGCTCTGGGCTGGGGACAAGGTGGGCATTGGACCTGATGACCTTGGAGGTCTTTCCCAACCTCAGTGGTTCTGTGACTCCTCAGGTTCCTCCCAGTCCCTCGTGGGGTGCTCCTGAGCCTTCTGGTGGTGTCCAGCCAAGGCAAGGCAGTGGCTCTGGCTGCCCACCAGTGATGGGGGGAGCTGGGCAGCACCATCAGGGGCTTTCAGTCAGCAGATCCTGGCTGTTCTGGGGCAAAATCCCCAGTCCTCACCTCCCCTTGGCTTGCAGAGTCACCTGGGCACCTGCCGTGGCCTCAGGAATTGGTGTTTCCCAGCTCCCTGGGCTCCGAGGGGAGGCTCTGGGCTCAGCAGGACACTCTGGTGGGTGCCACGCCTTGGGTCCGGTCTGAGCTTGCCAGGGATGGCCCCAGGGGTGCACAGCCCCAGCCAGAAGGCTCAGGGGTCATGGAATTACAGAGTCGTTGAGGCTGGAGAAGCACTCCCAGACCACTGAGCCCAACCATGCCCAGCCCTGCCATCCCCAGCACTGCCCTGTGCCCCCAGGTGCCACATCCACAGGGCTTTGAAATCCCTCCAGGGATGGGGACTGGGCAGCTGTGCCAGGGATGGACAGCCCTTTCCATGAAGGAATTGTTCCCAATATCCACCCTGAGCCTGCCCTGGCCCAGCCTGAGGCTGTTCCCTCTCCTCCTGTCCCTGTTCCCTGCGAGCACAGCCTGACCCCCCCTGGCTGTCCCCTCCTGTCAGGGAGTTGTGCAGAGCCACAAGGTCCCCCCGAGCCCTCCCCAGCTCCCAGCACTTGTGGCTCCAGGGCCAGGCAGGTCCTGACAGGGAGGTCCTGAGAGAGGTCCTGACAGGGTTCTGATGGGGGTCTGATGGGGTTCTGATGGGTTCTGATGGGGGTCCTGACCGGGGTCTGATGGGTTCTGGCGGGGGTCTGNTGCAGAGCCACAAGGTCCCCCCGAGCCCTCCCCAGCTCCCAGCACTTGTGGCTCCAGGGCCAGGCAGGTCCTGACAGGGAGGTCCTGAGAGAGGTCCTGACAGGGTTCTGATGGGGGTCTGATGGGGTTCTGATGGGTTCTGATGGGGTTCCTGACCGAGTTCTGATGGGTTCTGACGGTTGTGCAATGGGGTCTGATGAGGTTCTGAGGGGTTTCTGATGAGGTTCTGATGGGTTCTGATGAGGTTCTGACAGGGTTCTGATGGGGTTCTGATGGGTTCTAATGGAGGTTCTGATGGGGTTCTGGCTGGGTTCCGATGAGGTTCTGATGGGTTCTGATGGGGTTCTGATGGGTTCCTGACGG
>VZRF01012030.1:1043625-1167364 GCA_013396875.1 Vireo altiloquus | reverse complement strand
AGGATTGCAAAAGCCACATGACTAATATATTTTCAAGGAAAAGCAATTCCTGAAACTGTTGTTGGGTTCTATTCTTCTCTTGTATGGAAAGGCTGAGATTTTTCTGAATCCTGCTGAGTTACATATTTATTTCCACATTTATCTAGACAAGACTAGTGGCAATATGGAGGATAAAAGATCTTGCTGTATAGCTTGTCACAGTTTCATGAAATGAGAAAAAATAATGCAAGAACGTCTACGTCAGTTTTTTTTTTCTTATTTTTTAAATGTAATGGTTAATTGCTTTAAAATAAAAATAGGTCTTTCTATTCTGGCACTGATGAAATTCAGAGATTAACTGAGCACTTCATGCAATAGCACATAGGCACAAGAAAATAGCTGTACTTATTCTTAGGTTTTAGAAGCATAATACCTGCCTGCTTAGAGATAAGGGAAAAAGTATTCAAAGTCAAAGTTGTTAACTGCCTTTGCATGAGATCATTCCTGTAGTTGAAACAGAACCCATAAATTTTAGTGCTCTCTTTCATCAATCTTTCTCCTTCTTAGCCCAGCTTTATTATCTGCCTACCAAAGGTCTGGGTGTATGGGAGAAACAGAAGCAACTGGCAATTCTAGACAGACTTTTAAAAAGTATTTCTTTATCTTTTAATAGATTAATGCTCTTTTCACCATGATCTTCTTAAAACCTGAAATTAAACGGGATACTCTGGACTAATTCTAGGGTGCTAGTATAGTTACTGAATAATGTGTTGAGAACATCATCACATACTTAAAACTGTCTGGTTCACCAGACTTCATTTGTTATGAAAATTATTTTTCTGTTATAGCTGAAATATTTGAAGAAATACTTGCCCTAGGATATAAATTTTGACCCTTTGCAGGTCTTTTCTGACTCTTTTGCAGTTTGGGGGATGTAAAAAGTCAGATCTTGTTTCATATTTCAGGTTTCAAATATTCTTTTTCTTCCTCTAAGCTTTAGCAGAAAAATCTTTCCCTAGTTCTGTCTTCACAGCAATTCAAAAAACAGGGCCAGATTTCTCCTTCTGCTTTTGAGTTTTTCCACAGAATGGTTCCAGATTATTGCAATGTATCATCACTTTTGATAGAAATAAGTTCAAGTTTGGGTCATATGTTCTTTCAATAGGACAGAAAAAAATTGCTAATAGAACATGCTGGGAGAAAGTTTGTGTTAGTGGCTATGCATATTTTATTGCTAACCTTTTTTATTCTGCTGCTTAAAAAAAAAAAAAAGTGAAGTAAATATTTTTCTTCCAAGTGTTGTATTTAAAAGAAATCATATTTGCAGAGCCATGCATTTCAAAATTGCTAGGATAAGTGAGGTTAGACAATATGAATAATTCCAGTGTTGTTTAAATCTTTGTAGTGGAATTAATCAAGTTCATGAAAATGTCCTTCATTTGTTTGTATTTTTTGATAGGAAGAGTAAGCATTTGAACATTTCAAATGAATCTTGTTTATTGACATCTAAAACACATAATCCAACAGGTCTCGCCTTCTTGTTACTATTATTATGCTAAAAGTTGTTGGTTTTGATTTCTGATTACAAGAAAATGAAAGTACTTGGAGTCACTGTACATTGTATGTTTATAAACCTATATTTAAGATTTACTTAAACATATAATGTAAGGATCTTACATTTTAAAAATCATTTTATACTTGTCTGAGTACTGGTAAAATGTAGAATTCTCAATATCATTACATAAAATGTTAAATGCCAAATATTGTCAAGTACTGGTGACATCCTTTTCTTCTTTCTTAAGGGATCAATGCCTATTAACATCTTGTATGTGTGGTCCTTCCCCCACCCCAACCCTCACCTCCTTGGAGCAGCTCTATGATCTCAGGAGCTACTGTCAAGACTTGACCAAACGAGCTGAATGGTGAAGTGTCCTCTGACCATATCAGCAGTTTGCATGGTAAGGGTGGAAACAGTTCTGATCATACCAGGAATATCAGCTGCCTGAACAAAGTGGGGAAAGAAGGATGAGCAGTTATCCCTCTTAGCTCTGGCAAATTATTCACCTGAATCTCAGCCTGAGTGAAAGGGTACCATCGTTATGACCCCTTTTGAAAAGGTCTGAAATCGCCCTACACACACAAACTCCTCGAGGTGGAACCCATGCCTGGTGAGAAATGCTAAGGATTTGATGTGAATATTCCACTGAACCCAATGGGAACTTTTGGTAGGTACCTTTACACACATAAATAGAGATGTATCTTGCTGCCTGGGTGCACGCATGTGAATTGATAATGGCATGGATGTCATTGTTACAATTCTAGCCAATCCTGTTGAATAATTTTATAAATTTTAAATTAGGTAATGATTAAGTGCTGCTAAGCCCTTTTGACCCCTTTTTGGGCAGTATGACCCAACCCTTGGGATGGGTGATATGGTGCTGCAACCTTCTGGAAGCATTTGCATCTGCGGCAAAGAGTAGGGAAGGGTCTTTGCATGAGTTTTCAGAGATGTTTATTCCAGCCCTGCATGTACACAAGTCCAGAGGCGAAGATGAGACTCATGGGAAGAGTCCAGAGTTAAGTATGGGAGGAGGCTGGGGCAGAGAGCACCAGGAGCCAGCCATCAGGAGGCATGGAGGCAGTACACAGGTGGGGCCAGGGCATGGGAACCAGTCGGGGAAGCAGATGGGGGTGGCTGAGGAACAGAGGTCTGTGGGGGGAGCAGGCACACTTTGGAACAGGGACAGGGGCGATGGAGGGAGCAGAGCAGGGGTACATTAGCCAGGGGTACATTAGCCTAACAGAACAGGGCATCCTGTGAGAAAAGCCGCTTGTGTTACTCGGGGAATGCTTCTCAGCGTGCCTTCTTACCAGTGGGCATTCCCACACACTCTTCTCTTTTCGTATTTATATCCTTTACACCCTTACCCTTTGGCATCCCCAGTATCCGTGGAAAACATTCTAAATTAATTCTAATCCAATTTTCCTGGGTATGCTTCATCTATGTAGTAAGTAATAGAGTGAATTTTGCTATTGAACTCTGTTAAGTTGCACTTTCACAAAGTTGTATTAAAATCTACTTTTTTTTTCCCAATATGTTTGACAGTTATTCTTTAAGCTATCCAAACCACTGATTCACAATAGCATGTCAAGATTTTTTGAGAAGAGACAAGGGCTGCTAATGTATTAGGAACCAACAGGGAAACACCTGTGAAACACCACAAAGGAATTAGGACATGTTGCCCTGCAAAAGTGACACAGTCAATATCCCAGCTGAAGTGCCTCCACACCAGTGTCCAGTTCATGGGTAGGAAGCAGGAGGAGCTGGAAGTTATGACCTAACTGCTGTTGTTGAGACGTGGTGGAACAAAATGTGCAACTGGAGCATTGCATCTACTGAAAAAGTGGCACAGCAAACTGCAAGATGTTCAGGACAATCTTGGAGGTAGTCACGAATAATTTTTAATCTGACAAAAAGAGAAGTGTTACTAGACCTGTTGCTCACCAACACAGAATAACTAATTAGGGATGTCAAGAGTGGTGTCAGCCTGGATTGTAGTCGTGATGCCCTGGTGGAATTCGGAGTTTTAAGGGACATGGGTCCTGTGAAAAATAGAGTCAGGATGCTGTATTTTAAGAAAGCAAACTTTCTGTTGTTTAAGGCATCAATGGATGAGACTCCCTGGGAAACGGCCCTCAGGGACAATGAAGCTGAACAGAGCTGTCAGCTCTTTAAGGACATTTTTCTTAGAGCACAGGAGCTCTCCATCCCCACGTGTATTAATTTGGACAAGAAAGGCCCAAGAACCGCACGGCTCAGTAAGGGACTCCTGGTCGAAGAAGAAAATGTGCAGACAGAGGAACGAGGAATATGTCCCTGGGGAAAAATATAGGAACAGATGTGTGGCAATGCAGTTAGAAAAGATAAAGCACAGCTGGAAAAGAGAAGGCTCCAGGCAGAACTTATTGTGACCTTTCACAATATAAAAGGTTCTTATAAAAAAGATGGAGAAAGATTTCATATAAAGAAGGAATTCTTTACTGTGAGGGGGATGAGGCACTGCAACAGGTTGCCCAGAGGTACTGTGGATGCCCCATCCCTGGAAATGTTCGAGGTCTGGTTGGATGGGGCCTTGAACAACCTGGTATAGTAGAAAGTGTCTCTGTCCATGTCAGGGGTGTTGGAATTAGATGGTCTTTAACGGCCCTTCCAACTCAAACCATTTTGCAATTCAATAATTAATTTTTCCTCATATGTTTTTAGCAGTTGATTCAGCCAGTTTGAGGGGAAAAAGAGCAGAGAGGAAGAAGAGCTGAGAAAAGGCTGTGGTATAAATCTCCTGAGAAAGGCTATTGTGCTTTAAGGGATTCATGGTTTCACAAGAAAATTTCTGTGTCTTTATGTCCATAAGTCTAACATTTCAGGTTAAACATGCACAGGAAAAGCAATTTCTTTTTGGTCTTTTTAAATTTGTGGTGAAAGCTCAAGTTGATTTTTAAGTGGTTTAGAGTTTTGTAATGGAAATTATATAACAGAGTTGCTGTCACCTTGACCTGTTTTCTAAATCTCCTGTGGAAATCTGTAAAATTATACATATGCCCACAGAGAAGTTAACAGCACAGGGTAGGCAGAGAACATTATTGTGTTTCATTTTGAACAGACTTCTTGAGGACATTTGAAAAAATCAACTGTTTAAAACATTTGAGTCTTTTTTTCTGTGATTCATCCTATGAAGTTTTTTTATCATCCACTAAAGAACCACCTGTATTCAGAAAGTATAAAAATACTGATATGATAAATTGATTTCAATGTCTCTTTTTTGTAGGTGGCAATAATTGATATAATTGACAAAATTTACATGAGATGGAGAGAGAAAAATGAAGTCATATTATGACAAAGTAAGAAATGGAGCATTATTAAGAATATCTACTATAATATTAAAAGAAAAAAGTAATGTAGCTATAAAACATATATTCTGACATCTGTCATAAATTATTGTAACTGTAAAACATTAATAGGGGCCACTAAGCTAAAAAATGCAACTGTCATTTAGAAAAAAAAAAAATCACCATTTCTTAAGTATATCTCACAAAAAAATATTTGTATGAAATATTTGTAGCATACTTTCTGAATTTTCAGCAGATATATACATAATGGCTCAGCAGCTGCTAAGGGTTTTTGCTGACTTTTTAATGGCAGGTACAAAATGTACCATCTTCAAAGTCCTTGCGAGGATAGAGAAGGAAGGAATTCTTTGTGTAGAGCAATGGCTGAGCTGCTAAATTGCTTGTTCAATTGAGAAGCAGGCAGAAATTGGTTCTTGGGGTTTAAAATATTATTTATGAGTCAGTGTGAAAATTTTGTGACCAAAATAAAAGGCTTTTTCTCTTGGTAGGTGAAAAGGGAAAAAAAAAAAGGGGCTTATTTCACAGTATATAAACCATTTCACTGAGTTCTACTCAGCATGCAATTGTTTTCCAGTCTCTGCAGCTTCAATCCCACATCCACGTGGACTTGTATTTCTGGCAAATGGGCAGTGTGTTATGTTGTCCATGCAGTCTTTGATGTCTACAATTATCCTGTTGCCAGTACTCTTTCATACGATTTTTTTTCAGCAGGTTTTCCATGTGTATTATCCATTGCTCTTCTTCCTTTAGATGCTCATGGGTACTGGAGGGTTTTAAAATTCATGTCTGCCTCTAAGTTCAAAATCAGGTGTGCAACCACACAAAACTTGCAGCTGCAAGTAAAGTCAATTTTGGTTCATCAATGAAGAAAGGAAATTTCTCAGTTCCTGTAACATACAAAGCTTGGAGTTTAGGAAGTGTAAAAATTACAAGATGGTAGAAGGAGACTGTTCTTTGTCCATCACTGACCGTTCTCACAATTTTCAGTCATTGCCAAATTTTTAAAATCACCATTAAATGAAAATCTTCTTGGTAGAATCAATAATTGAAATTATTATATTTATTTGCATTGAAGACCCTAACAAATAAAGGAGGAGAGGGAAAGATTTCTGAAGGCTTTGTACTATCTCACTCCCCTGTTATGCAACATAAAACATGTCCAAATATATGGGAAGGCAGCAGGCTTTGAAATATTCCAGCGTTACTCCTCAATTCCATTTTCTCCCTGCCTTAAAGATTGAGACCACTGTTAGAATTCAAAAGACTGGAAAATCCAATGCAGGAATATAAAATTTAATAGAGGTAGGACAGCTTTATAAGAAGCAATGTATAATTTTTGTTTTCATGGAATATCTCATGCTACATGACTGCAACTGTCTCTGGAGCACCAGCATTTCCACAGTGCAGAAACTTACCTTCTTTCTCCATATCCTTTATCAGACTTGAGGCACCTATTGATTTTTTTGTTATGTGTGCTGGGAAAGTAAAACCAAACCAGACAGATAGATAACATGTTTATAAACTTACATCCATTTAGACTAAAAAGGTTTAAATTTCCATTCCTCATCTCCTTCTATTAATTAAGAGTTACTTCCACAGGCATATAAAATTTTACCTGCAAACTGTATTTCATAAATTTTTACCCTGAGGTGAAATACAAATAGAATTAAATGCTTGAGGGTTAATTTCCTTGCAACAAAAGTATTTAGAGCTGTATTTGTGTGGCAAATACTTTAAGAAAAATTCCTGAAGGAACTGCAAAATATCTTTTCTCTTTTTTCAGACAGTGATTAATTTTCAGGTCCAGACATGGGAATTCCTTCTCTATGTAATCAGACATTGGCACTAGACAGTAAGTGCTAGTGAATACACTTCATTTTCCTTGCTCTTATTTTAGTTCCCTTACATTATCATTCATTTAAAAAACAAAAAACTAAAACAAAACTAGCAACAAAAAGAAATTTCTTTTATTGCACCTCAGTTTATAGTTTTTGAGACAATTGTTTCTAGCAATCCTTTAAGAACTTTCACACCCACCACAACATAGGTAAGAGAAATTGTCAGTATTTTAAACCTTTTGAAACTTTAGCTCTTATGTTTCAAAAATGTAATGGAATGGAAGAATGAGGTGTATGAATAGCTTAAATCCTACTCTATTACATGTCTGAATTTCTGTTATGGTATCTGTAAAGTTCAAATCTAAACTAAAAACTTGGAAATTGTATGTGTGTAGTATGATATGAATTAGGAAGATGTTGCTTTCATAAAGAGAAAAACCCAAATCCGAACTAGTCTGATTTACAAAACATCAAAATACTTTACTTCAACAAATGTGCATTGATGCTACTTCAAAATTGAAGCTTTTTTGCAATTTCTTTTCCTAAAAATAATCTATGTCAAAAAGTCATCAAAAATGGAATTTGTTTCAGCTGAGATGGAATTCAGGAGAGAAGACATCTTCTGATAAACGTTAGTTTTAAGTAGGTTTTTTAGCTAACCTAACATTTAGAGGTTAATGTTTAACTAGGTAACCTAGCTAAAGATTACAGGAAAACAAGAATAAGAGGGGTAATATAAGATATTAAAGTATTATAAAAGAGGAGCAAGCAGCATTAAAAAAGTGTATGGTAGATATAGTAGATAATTGGCTTACCTTCAGTAGTGATGGTACAATAGACAAATTTCTTTCTCAATAAAAATCAAAAGCAAGAATGAATAGGGGTGTCAGGCTGTGGTTAGGTATGACATCAATCACTTAAAATTAAGTATTCTCATGTTTATGCTTATTTTTAGTCCTTTATTCATTTGAAGGCAGACAAGTTGAAAGCTACTGTGTTTTAAATTTAAGAATCTCAATCTTTCTGCCTTCTTATATTTGTGGTTCACTTCCAGTTTAATGTTCTTCAGCTAGCAAAATAAATCAACATGCAATATGTTTTCTAAAAAAATGTGGGATTTGTTTCTAAATCATGTTTTTAATACTGATCTACAGATGTTCTCAGCCATGGAGTGGTTAAATTGTTTCTTCTGGCTGTGTTACTGTGCTGGTTTAAGGCTCAGCTGGAAAATTAAACCCATTTGTGTTACCTCCTTCCACTTTCAGGCCCAGCTGTATCCTGCTGAAACCACACCCCTGCCAGGATGTGGGTGGTATGGAATTAAACAGTGGTAGAAACTCCACCCATTTTTTCTTTGAGACCACAGCAGTTACTTTCATATTGCTGCTGATGCCTACACTTATCACTCTTCTGTAAGAAAGAAACAGGTTTCTTGCTGTGTTCCATTCAAAAAAAAAAAAAAAAGAGTCCAATGTACGTAATTTCTGTTATTTCAGCAGTCTTGAGAATGGAAAACAGGCAGATGATGCTCTGTGTGAACTGACTAGCTTTTGGTTTAGCACAAACCCAGCTGTACAGCCCCTGGGTCTCCCCTTACTGCTGGCTGAAGCCCTGCTGACCCTGGTGTCCCCTAAAGACTGCTGTGTGCTTTCTAGAGAAGTGCTGGTAAAGGTGCACAGAATGGGGTCATGAATGTAAAATAAGGGTGGCTACACATATGCTCAGAAGATCCCAAGTGACCCTCCTTTGCAAGTTTTTCTATCACAGAGATATTACCATGCAAACAATATGCTTATTTGTATCAGGTTTCGGCTTGCGTGTTGCTTGAAGTGCCCTGTCCTGAAGAGAAGCTCTGTTTTCTGCTGCGGAGAATGAGAGTAACTGCTCGGAAAGATGTTGCAAAAATATCTTCTGGTTGCCTTTATCCCAAATGTCCAAACTCAGCCAGCCTAGTTTATTCGCTAGCATTGCATTCCCTGGTAAATTAAAGCTGTGATTATTACTGCCTTAACCATTCTCTGAGACTTTTTCTTTCCTGACAGATCATATTCAGAAACACTTTTTTATTTTCTAAAACTTGAGGGTGGACAGGTGGAGTAGTGATTTTTTCAAACTTAGAAGCAAAAGGAAAAATAAAGGTGAAAACCCCAGAATAAATCAGCTGAAGTTTCATAAGCAATGTTTATATTTTTCAGACTTCAGAACTGGCCATTTTCACTTATTCTATGAATAGCTGTTTGTTTAATGTATTATTAAAGCATATGAGTTATCAAGTTTTGTATTCCTTTACCTGAATGAAAATCTCTTACATTTGGAAGACTTCTCTGACTTCTGCTCTATAATTTACAGGATTCTCTTGGTGTCTGTTGTTGGCTTAACTTGATTTTGTAAAGTTGTTTTAGATGCTGTTTGTACAAATGAATTTTATCCTACTGTTTAGCATGCTCTCCTGGACATTGTCTCCTGATTCAAGAGCTCACTTTGATTTAAGCAGTGAGCAGAGATGTAATACCTGAACTCCTCACACAGAGAACAGTTAGTAAGCTGAACCTTAATTTGTTCTATGTGGCAGGAGCCACATAGCTCACATTTCAGCAATGCAAAACTTACACTTTCCATTTCTATTCTCCATATTTCTACTCTCCATATTTCTACATGACTTTCTGCTTTATATTTCACCTCATATCTTTTTCATCAGAATTTTTCTTTCAAGCATCTCTCTAGAAGTTACTACATTGTTTCCTATTGTTTTGGCAGCTGTACCTCTTGCCCTACCCCATCTGCCTCCTCCCAGATGCTCACTTCTACACGCTTCTGGGTTTAGGTATTTAAAACAAATAAGTACAAAATTAAATATCTTTGCCAATGTTTCTAATGATGATCCTGGTCCCATCTGCCCCTCTGTTCTCACCAGATGCCCAACTCTGTCCTGTTTCTTGTTTTCTGAGCTGTCTCTGACAATAAACTAAGAACTCCATTTTGTAATGGATACCCATTTTACAGAATTTTAGTAATCTGGTTTCTTTTTGGTATCAAGATAAATAGGCAAAAGCTAAGAGAACTCCTTCCTTCTCTCAGTGGTTCGGGACCACGGGGGAAATGATGATTAGAATACCTGAAACAAAAGGGAAGCGGAACAGTGGACCTTCTATGCTGTTCCCAAAATACTAATTGGTGCCTGATGTCAGTTCATTTCTTACCTGGCTTGTGTGTGTGCAGTGAGCAGGAAACCTGGATTTGCAATCCAGTGCACCAAGCTGTGCACTTATTATCATCTAGATACACTAAAGCATAAGAAGTAAAAATAAATCCTGGAAGGCTGAGTTCCTAGTCCAGTTTTGTAGGCTTTAGATCATATTGTGAACTGCTATTCTCTGTTTAGCCAGCCCCTTCCTCCTAAAGAAAGAACACTTAGTAAAGGATTTCTTTATATAGTGAAGTATTTATAGATGAGGTACACACATAAATAAAACCTCTCTCAAGAAACACATTGATTTAATCTACCACAGTGCTTATTAACCTTCAGGATTGATATTGTATAATAATATCAAACCAGTACAGAATTTCTGTACAAAATGGGTGCCAAGACAAGATGCAGTGGATAATTATGGTTAATAAGGTTCAGAAATCTACTAAATTCTAAATCAATTTTAAGTCATTTTTTTTTATTAATGTGCCTTGTACTAAGGTTAATACAAGTTGTTTATCCTGTCAAAAAAGCTGTCAAATAGGTCTCCTTGTTTGCTGATTATATAAAAGCCTTTATAAGAAATACAGTAAGGATAAAATATATCTCAATGCATTTGATTACCTAAGTGCAATAGGTACACCAAAGAATGTAACATAGAATCACAGAATTATTGAATATCCTGACTTGGAAGGGATGCAGGGATCATCAAAATCCGACTCTTGGCCACGTACAGGACAGCCCAAGAATCACACCATGTTCTTGAGAGCATTGTCCAAACACTTCTTGAACTCTGTCAGGCTTGGTGCTGTGACCCTGGGGAGCCTGTTCCAGTGTCCAACCTTCTGGGAGAAGAATCTTTTCCTAATATCCAACCTAAACCTCCCCTGACACAGCTTCAGGCTATTCCCTGGGGTCCTGTCATCGGTCACCAGAGAATTGATCAGTGTCTGCTCCTCCTCTTTCACTCACTAGGAAGCTGTAACTGCAGTGAGGTCTCCCCTCAGCCTTCTCCGGTCTGAGCAGACCAAGTGACCTCAGCCATGCGTACAGCTTCCCCTTCAAAACGTTCACCATCTTTGTTGCCCTTCTTTGGACCCTCTAACAGCCTCATATCCTGGTCATTTTGCAGTGCCCAAACCTGCCCCCAGCACTCGAGGTGAGGCTGCCCCAGAGCAGAGCAGAGCAGGACAATTCCCTCCCTTGCCCGGCTGGCGATGCTGTGCCTGATGCACCCCAGGACACACTTGGCCCTCCTGGCTGCCAGGGCACTGCTGATGCAGATTCAACTTGCTAGCAATCAGGACTCCAGGTCCCTTTCCACAGTGCTGCTCTCAGGCCTCTCGTTCCTCAGCCAGTCTGTACATCCAGAGTTGCCCCATCCCACAGGTGGGATCCAGTGCTTTGTTAAACTACGTATGATTGAGGATTGCCCAGGCCTTGCCTCATCCCACAGCGGGGATCCAGTGCTTTGTTAAACTACATAAGATTGAGGATTGCCCAGGCCTCTGATTCTCATGGTCTCTCTGCAGGACCTCTCTACCTTTGAGAGAGTGAACAGCTCCTCCCAATTTAGTATTACAGGCAAACTTATCATACTAAATGTACTTAGCACAGTGCAATATACTCTAGGACTAGTAGTTCCAAGTCACAAACTATTTGTAAATATTTAAGAAACACAAAACAAGCCTTTTCTTTTAATGTTCTGATCTGAGCACAGATATGTCTTAAAAATCCAAATCTTTCCCCAGTTTCTTAGAGCGACAAAAGAAGGGAGGAGTCTTGAAGACAGAGATCATCTAGATGCACAGTCATGTGCATTTTCCTTCTTTTTCTAGTGCAATAAGGGTTCAAATTTAAAAGCAGAGATTACCTGTAAAATTACCTGTAGCAGAGATTACCTTTGCTTCAGACTAGGGACAGGACTGGCTGAATAGATATGCTTTTGGACAATTTTTAATATTTTTTATCTTTTTCTTAGGAATATTAAAATTGTACTTTAGTGATCATTTTGGGAAATATCTGGAAAGGTGTTAATTTAAGTTATTTAAAATACCTTTGTGTCTCAAAAAAGGTAAAACTTATATTTTATCCCATTCTCATTCAGCAGGACATACTCCTAGTGATGCTTCTGTTGCTCTTCTGCCTGGTGCACTTTATTGAATTCAGGGAATTGTACTATCAATCATAGACTGAAAAAGTTGATAGTGATACAAAAGACTGTTATGACCTAAAAGTGAAATGAAAATACATTTTATTTTTATATCTAGGAGAGCTTATGTGAGAACAATGCATTTTATGCATTAGTTTTCAGGATGTAACTGATTATCCCAGTAGAGAACAGTTGGCACATCTTTGTTTTTTGTGTTGTTGAATCTCATGAGAACAGCAATAAAGATGCTGTGATGGCTATTTACATTAATATATGGGTACTGGATTTCTGCCAAGCAAGCTTTTTCACTTATATGTCTAATTACCAGAGGGTTTTTTTCAGTTGTTTTCTCAGCCATCCCCGCATCCATTCTAGAATACTAATCCTTAATATTAGCTGCCAAATGCTGAAGGTCTTACACATATTTGACAAAAAAAGAATTAATATCATCAGTGTAATGATGCAAGCAATTTTCTCCTTTATGAAGGGTAGTTAGAGGCATTGTGTCTTGATGGCACCAGTAGCTAGAAATATTATTTGATGTCAGAAATCTTAAAGAGTTATTATAGAAAATATTACTTGCTCACCACCATTAATGTTTTGTCAACACCTTGTAGTATCTTAAAGACTGCACTTTGTTGCAACTATAACAAATTAGATGTCACTACATATTAGAATTTTCTCTTGAGTCCAAGGTCTTTGGTAAAAATTCATAATAACTCTCCTTATGATATTAATAAACAGATCAGAATCAGTATTTCACAGAGCTGGAAGTGATTGTCTCTATCTGTATTATTTCTTCAGAGCCCAGAAATTGAACTTTTGAACAATTGTCAGCTACCAGGCCAGGGCCAGCTGTGTTAGGTTTAGTCCTGAGCAGGATACTGGTGCCAGAGTTCTCACATGTGATAACCTGCCAATCAATTCCCTCAGCAGCAGTGGAGGATCCAAGCTGTCATAAGAGGTTAGGGCAAATAGAGTTGGAGAAATAAACATGTCATAAAAGGGGTGCAAAACAAGGCTGAGGATATTGCTTGGAATCTTAACATTCACTGAACAAAACCAGTCCTGTCTGCTATGCCAGTGATGAGCTTACAAGATATCAGAATCCCAATCATTTGGCAGTGATATTTTGATGACAACATTCATTAAAACACACCCTTATGAAAAATTCCCTATATCTCCTATATTCATAAGATGAACGGGTTACAGATTGCATGCAGCATAGTAATATTGAAGTAGGATATCTTTTGTGTTAGTCTCCTGTTAAATGCATTTATCTGGGCCAGTTTATACAAAGAATACTATCATGTTCTTGTAATATATACCTACAAAATAACATAATATCTTACTTTTAGAAGCACTTCTTCTTCCTCATAGTTTTGGTGTGACTATTTCATGCTCTAGTTTGGGTGGAGAAATTGCTGCCTGCTATGCTAAACAAATTTTTCAGCTACTTTTTTGTGAGATTCACATGTAATAGTGTTGATTTATGGTTCTATTCTGAGAGTTACATAAACTTCTGTCTGTAGCAGCAAAAGAAATTTAGAATCAGGTCCATCTGTAAAGGAATGGACTGGTATGGACTGAAATAGAAAGGGTACCAACTTCCTTGGCAATGCTCATCACTTATAGCCTGGGAAAAGCCTAGAGGAAAACTGAAAAGGTCTAGAACATCAGAGAACTCTGATATGTGGCAAAGAGGATGTGAAAATGGAAAGCAGGGGTTATTTAGATTTAGACCTTAGTTGCCTGAAGAGAACTGGACTGGAATACATGTCAAAAGCCTAAACTCCATTCCACGCCATTATTTCATTTTGAACTTCCAAGAACTATTGATATGTGGTAGTGAAAGATCTCATCTCTGGAGGCAAGGAACATATAAGGCTTTGGATTTAATTTGAGCTTTGGGTTACACTGGGGAAGACTAAAACCCTAACAGTCTGAAAAGAAAAGAGGGGCAGAAACAGAAAACCTTGGATTGGTCACAAAGGAGTAATGCTTTGGCTGGCTAAGTTTTGTAAACTGTCTCATGTAAAATTATCAGAACCAATAGATGATGCAACTAAAAGTTTGGTATAGAATTGGCTATCAGGTGCTTCTGAAAAAGCAGTGGTTGAGCTTTTGATATTTTTGACTGTCTTTCCAAGTGTTGTTACAAACCAGGAATTTATAGAAACTGACACAATTATTAGAATCTTCTTTGCTTTATAACAAAAGGGAAGGAATTCTCTAAGAAATTAAAGTTAACACCTTAGGCAGTCATAATTAATGGAATTTATTGAGTAGAATCATGGGATACAAGGGTGGAAGGGACCTCAAGGATCACATGGTCAAACCTTTCTTGGCAAAAGCACAATCTATACAAGAAACCCCAGCACCCTGTGAAGCTGAATCTTACCTGTGTCCGATGTTGGGCAATCCACCACTCCCTGGTCAGATAGTCCAATGGCTGATCATTCTCATTGTGAAAAAAATTCTTCTTGTGTCCAATTGGTATCTCTCCAAGAGGAAATTGGTTTTTGTTATTTGTAGCAGTCATCAGAATATGATGTAATCTACAATACTATACAGCAAATTATTCACTAAATTATTTAAGAAATACAGAATTTTTTTCTTTGTGACAAGAAGCTCAGAAGGGATTATGACTAGTAATTGATTTATTTGAATGTTAACTTCCATTTTAAAATGATTGGTTTACTGTTCTTAAATGATAATCCAAGGAATATTCTCATACTATGAAGATGGAATTAATTCACAGACTAAAAATAAACAAGTTCAACTTCTGTCCTAGAACAGCATGACTGTAGACTAGCCTGGACTAATTAAAGCAATGTTACTTCTGCATCCTGACTTGCCAACCAATTTACCTAGAAATAGCTTGTGTTGCATTCTGGTGCGTAGAATTCTCTATGTTTAAAGAGTAGAAATTTCACTTTTTATGCCTCAGTAGAATTTGCCTCATGAATCATAATACAAGTCTCCAAAATTATCACAAAACCCCTCCAATGCTTCACATCTAATATTTATGTTTTCATATTATGCTGTATTTTGAAAGAAAACTATGCTTTTTGGCTCCCAAATCTTCTATCTCTTTTTAGAGATAAATGAAATCTGAGAAACAGAGAGCTATAAGCTAGAAATACATGAGAGAAAACTATAGGCAAATGATAGAAACAACATTTTTTCAAAAACAGAAGGAAAGTGTGAAATTACTCTCCTTTCCTGAGAATAGCACTGCCTGCTTTATACATGGGAAAATGAATGTATTTCATTTTCAGTGATGAATGGTTATTTAACAAAAAATCTTATTCTTGGATATCATCATAAACCTTAAATCTCTGGTGTATGTTTGATTTGAGAACTACAACTAATGTTGATGATATTTTTATTTAAAATAAGATCTGTTCTCTCAATATGCTTAAAAACTTAAACCAAAAGAGAGACATAAGGAACCACAATGGTGGCTGCTTTGACCTGCACTTTGATGTTAAATTTAATTACAGATTCAAATTTTTAAAATCCTTTTTACCAGATAGTTGCATAGAGCAAGAGCACCAGTTAGCAACTGGGTCCTATTGCTGTGCTATAAAAACACATCCCCTCAATATTCCTGTCTCTTGATTGTATAGGTTGCTTTTCTTACTGGGGAAAAAAAAAAAAAAAAAAAAAGAAAAAGATTAGTCTGGATTTATGACTGTATTTTCTAACAAATATTTTATCTGACTTGATGTAGAAGAAAGGAAACTTTCCCAGCAACAGCTGGTGTTTATAAGTAATTCAAAACACCACAGAATATTCTAGGGTGTTTGTTCACTGCAGTTAGTGCTCTTTGCCCAGAAGGAGGAATAGGTTATAATTAAAAATTGAAATAATGCTTTAGAAACTATGTGCTCAGCTTCTTTTAAGTGGATAGTGTGTAATATTGATGTTTCAGTCAGTCCCCATAGTCTAATCGCTGCTGTTCAGTGGGAAAACAGACAGAGAGAAATACCATATCTTCCTTCAAGTCTTAGTCCTTGACTGCACGTAGGCTCAAGAGAAACATAATTAATGTTACATATGCATTTTTCAATCTTTAAATTTTCTTACATTGATGTCAAAAATAATTTTCATTAATTTCTCTCATTTTTCAAAGATTTGTAGTAACCATGAATTAGTATATTAAGCTTTGATGCTTTTCAACATGTGGGTTGCTGTATTAATCCTAGATGTCTGAGTAAGAAGTGAAATAATAAGAATTTGGCTTTCTGAATAGTGATCCAGAAGCATGACTCTTTAGAGCGCTAAATTTTATATTCTTCAGCTACAGCTGAGCACAAAACCCATATAAATCTCTTCTCAAATAAAACCCCTTGCAATGTCTTGGGGCCTATACTAACTTGTGTTATGCCATTTTTTTATCAAAAGAAAAATAACAAGAGAGAGTTGAGAATAGTTACATTATGGTCCTGATCTCAAATGAGCTTTCCTCATATTAAGACTCCACTCTAGGATGCTTTAAAAAGTGTTTCAGGTTTTGATATTCATATTTTACCACATTTTATTAGAGAAAAGGAAAAAAAAGTAGCAATGATTTTTTTGTTGCATTCCAACAACCACTAATTTAATTCATATAACAGTCTGTACTATTGATTAAGATCAGTTGATGGGACTTCTGTCATGTAGTGTAGATTTTACCCTGTCTTCTTTACTTGATCAACACTTGCAACCTCTATATAGCATGGTATAAGTGGCTTAGTTATATTTCAAATCTTTTAAAATTACATGTCACACATAGTATTTTATTTTCAATAATTTCTTTTACTAGTTCTTGAAATATCAATTCTATTAAACAATACAGGGTTTTTAGTTCAAATCCCGAAAATCTAGTTGGCACGGAAATGAAAAATGCAGTGCTGCTGATGGTGTAATTTGTCTAAATGAACCACTTAGAATTTTTGGCAACAAAACCAAACAAGCTCTATCTTGTCTGCTTGTCCATGCATCACAAAAATCCTATCCCTTGGATAAATATGTTGTCTTTATTCTCAATATGGAAGTAAATCTTTGTTTTACCTGTGTCTTTTTCTTCATTGTGCACACATAAAAAGAAAAGCTGAAAATAGTCTTCCTTAAAATTTTCTGTAAAGATCATTTATAATTTATGAAATTATTATGAGAGTAACAAGAAAATAAAAAGTGTGATTTTCTTCTTTAAGGTTTACTACTCAGGCAATGATTTATGGAGACCATTATTCCTTTTGTGATGTTGTCATTTTATACTATATCAATGCTTCAAACACAACCTTTATCTTTTACCTCCAAGATCTGTGGGAGTGGAAAAGCTAATGGATGAGAGGGCTTCGAATTTCAAAAATGTTGGCTTTTCACCAGTAAGTAATTGCAGGTCTAGAATAGAACTTCTATGCAAATAAAGTTTAAGATCAACTCTTTCATATGATAATGGTACTACTGAGGTAACAGATTAAAGGATGTACTGGCAAGAAACAAGAGAGTGAAACTTTTGAAAAGTGATATGCTCTTTTGCCTTGCTCAACCACCATTCGCTTGTAGGATTTGGGATTTTTTAAAGGAAAAACATTAGCTTAATATTCAAAAAGAAAGAGAAAAGCAACTTGAGATGACATTTAATTTGGAAAATTTTGATAATTATTTTTCTTTTAATGATCGGTATTAATATTTGCATTATGTAATTATTTTCAACTGGTAGGTGAGTTTTCTGACCCTTTTACAATTACTGTTTCTCCTTTTGATTTCCTTTCAGGATTTCAAAAGCTCAGGTAGGACAGAAAGATCTTCCTGATTGCCATTGCTGAGGCAAATCTCTGGATTTTGGTATTCTATAGAATACAAATTACCTCAACATTTTGAGGTAGTTGTCTGTTTTCACTCTGTGTCAGAGCATGTACTGTTTATCTTTTCTCTCACCTATGCATAGCACAATAAAAAAAGAGCACACTGGGAAACTAGTCATCATATCACAGAGAGACATATGAGAGCAGAAACAAATTATGAGATATATTAAAATATTATTTTTAAATAACCCTGATAAGATTAAAAAGATGTTAGCTCTCAAGGGAGCCTCAAAAATTATTATTAATCACTTTGTATACCTCAAATTGCTCCAAATGATCTTAAATCATCAGTAAAATAGAGAGACTCATTGAAAATGAATGAAACTTGGCAGGTGTATGGGCATAATTTTTTCTAGCTTTTTGACAGCATTTTGAATATGTCCAATCATAATCCATCATGAAAAACACATATTTTATGCCTTTGGAGCAGATTCATGCAGGTGTTTCAGAAAGAAAGGGGTGAAAATGAAATCTTCTTGTACTGAAGAGTGTACAGAAAAGCCTGAAAGTGAGTGAGAGTGGAAGTGTCCCTCCCCAGTGGACAAGCAGGAACTGAAGTAGGTGCTTCATGTCTTCGTGCTCTCCTGGAACTACTTTATGAGAAGGACCTGTCAGCTGTACTAGGTTTCTTTGTGTACAGCTGGTGACTTTGTAGGGCTCACCTAACCAGTAAAAGCAAGTTAAAAACTTGTTTTCCATTGTCTTGTATATTACAAATTGGATTTGATTCTCCATACACAAAAGGAGAGAGAGAGATTTGGATTATTGTTACTACACCGCTAAAAAGAGTGAAAGAAAACTGTCCACTAATATAATAGAAAATCCTTTTTTTGTGTGTCATTTTCTTGCAATGGAAAAAAAGTCCCTTTGTATGAATAACTTGTCATTCACTACTAAGTGTCATAGAAAGAAGGAATAAGTTGTGACTCCACTTAACAGATTAACCCTTGAGTAAGGTCTTTGAGTCATGATTATCTTCATAAACCACAGTGCCATGTTTTTGAAAAAGAATCAGTAAGCCATTTGGCTGATTATATGTTGAACATCACCATTTTCTTTGATAGGGCAGTAAGGACGGAAAGGCTGCATTTGAAATACCCACAGGAAATCATGAAGAGTTGCAGTCTTTACAGAGACAGAGCAATTTTGAAAAATTGGCTTTTAGACATTATTTGTGTTTTAATTCCTTCACCCAAATACTTAAAACTCATTTAAACAGTATAAATCTACATCAAAACCTTAAGAATGAACTAACTCTCCTGAAAGAACACTTATGTTGTGCTGGGAATTACAAGATCTGATTAGAACATTTCTTTGGAGTTTGTCAAAAGTCCTCTGTGTTCATCTCAGTTTTGTTAGAGTGTGAATTTTGCTTGGAGCAATCCCTTGTATCCTAGATAAATCTGGCCTATGCATTTCACTCAGAAAGTCAAATCTTAATTTCATTTAGAGGCAAAAAGAAAGTGTTTAGCTTCTACATACAAAATAAGAAACAGGATTCACGTCCGTTTTGGACATCAGGTTTTGCATGGTGAGTGTAGAATTTGCTGTTGTGATTTGTGACTTGGCATATTTGAAACAGCTACATCTTATTAATTTTGAAAAAATGCCACACGATAATTTTATTACAGAGGAGGGGAGGGACTTTGTATCTCCAACTAGTTTGAGGAAACATAGTAACAACCTCGATTTAATAATACAAGGGATTTTTCATAATCTGTTGGGATTTTGTGTATTCTAGTTTTGTTGAGAAAAATTTTGTAACAAACAATAATGCAAATCATTAATTTTCTGAATAGTACAGCTCTTTGAGAGGGGTCTCTTTACAAGGAAGTGGTAATTGATTCTTACAATCTAAAGGTTGAAACCTACTCTGATATTTGTCATGCTTTTACTGTTTACTAAACTTTCCATAAAACTTATGGTAGGAAATAGAGATGAAAATTTACTTTTCCAATATTATACATGAAAGACCATCAGAAAATTGCTTGTGTTAATGTCCTGATGAATAACGCCAGTAACTCTAACATTTGCCATTTATTACACATATAGAGGAAGTCATAAAATACTGTTGCAGATACACTAATAAACAGCTGTGTATGTTAAATAAACAGCTTGCCAAAACTAAAAATATTTAAAATCCTGAACAGTAAATTAAATTGTAGAACATACAGTTAGGTTGATGAACCCCTGCAAGATAATATTTCCCTTAATTTATTATCTAATATTTAAACTGATAAAGCATAAGCACGTTTATCTCCATAAATTATAGGAACATCTGTTTTGCACTGAATAACCTTGCAGAATATTTGCTACAGTTTTCACTGATAACTAATGCGCATTTTAGGACAGCAAGGACAAAGAAAGTGCATGAAAGAGGTTCATGATGACAATGTAATTTATAAACATGCTGCATGAGTAATGCAGAGTACATGCACGCTAATGGCACAGTAATAACTGCTTATAGGACATATTTAACAAATCACTGTGCCTTCTGTATTTTCATGCAAGTTGATGGAAAAGTGCTGACATGGCAGACAGGATGCTTAGGGAAGAATAAATGGAATATGGCATTCAAAGTCAGCTCAACTCAACAGCGAGTGAAAGTTATAATGTTCTGCAGGTCATTCACTTGCCTGCACAGAGAAACTTAGCACATCATACTGAGATCTTGATAAACTAATCCAGTCAGGACTGATATTAAAGAGATATTTTATTTTTACTCTACCGTGGGTTATGACAATAGATAAAGGAATGATGTGATTAAGTTCTTGTTGCTATTTGTTCTTATCTGATTTTAAAAAGACATATTGATTATTTTTGACTGTCAACTTTTCCATATTCTTATTGTCTTCTAACAGTCCAGAACTGTCTAAAGGATATATTTACCATATTCAATTTAAGCTTATTTTAAGAACAATGGGTAACATTTCTGTCAGCACTGACAGGAATAATAAAACCATGCTTTTTAAAATCCAGATTGTTTTCCTACATGTGTGTCTTGCCATCAGTAGTGTTTTCTTTGCAAGCAGGGTGGAAATTGGTCAAAGATTTATTTGACAAGAAATCTTTCATTCATTTTCTTCTGGTTTTCTTTTCCAGGAAAAAAAAAAAAAACAAACAAACAATACAGCAAAACATTTTGCATCTCAGGCTGCTTTGGGGCTAAAACTGAACTTGTGCTTATTAAGCTGAAATGAAATCAGAAGGTGCTGCTTACTGAAAATATGAGGTAGAGGAATTCATACTAAGGTCTGTAAGTGCATGTTTGTCTATACACCTGTTTTACTTTCCAATACAGAATACCTGAGTAATTTTAATTGGTGGTTGAAAGTAAAAATATTTCCTTTATTCTAAGGCCATTTGACAGCATAGCATTGGAAGTCCCACAAGAACCTGCAAGTTCATCCCTGCCAAGCTGCCAAAATGAGGTTTCAGTGCTAAAAATCGGATGTTTTCCAGAAATAAGGTTCTCATGGCCAAATATTAGCCACAGCTGTCTAGGGATGCAGGGGATTAAGACATTTAGAAAAAGAGAAAGAGAGAAAGAGAAAGAAAGAGAGAAAGAGAGAAAGAGAGAAAGAGAGAAAGAGAGAAAGAAAGAGAGAAAGAAAGAAAGAAAGAAAGAAAGAAAGAAAGAAAGAAAGAAAGAAAGAAAGAAAGAAAGAAAGAAAGAAAAAGAAAGAAAAGAAAGAAAAACTTTTCTACACTGGCAATCACTAATCACTACTTTGACCAGCTTTCTTTCAGTATTATGACAGCACAAATAGCATGAGTAGCCAGTTTATTTAGCTGCTGATCTTTCTCTCTTGGTCATGTGCTCCTTAAATATGTAACTAAACCTATGGATTCCATACTGTAATGCTAAAGTAGACAGCATAAAGGGAAAATTCTGAAGCTTGGAGGCTGGGGAGTTCTTGTTTTACATTAGGTGGTACCCATGGTGTGCCTTGTGTGCCCAGCACAGGTGGATGGTGCTGCTGGACTTTTTGGAGGAGCCAACCTGGGGCAAAGCAGCTTCCTGCTGGCTTTCAAAATGGACCATGCAGTGGTGGGCTGTGTGGACCATATGGACTGTGCCTGAGTTTAGTGGGGAGCTAGCTTGACTGCTCCAAAAGCAAGGCCAGTGGTGTACATTTGCACTGTGGCTGCTCTGGGACCATGGCCATGGAACACAGCTAGAGGAAATTTAGCTGACTATCTAAAGATAGCTACAACACAACCCAGATGAAACAAGGATTTCTGTCCTCACCAGAGCTTCAGGCGAAAATCCATTTTATGTCTTCCAAAATGCAAGAAACCTAAGCAAGGTGCAAATAGAATTATGAAGTTACAGAAGTTCAATTCCATAAATAATTCCCCATTATTTAAACATATTTGTATTTCAGCATATTGCATTGTTGAAATGAATATTTGACTATGCTCTGTAATGAATATACCCATTTAAATTTTTCTCCTCCTCTTTCTTTCTTGATGCTGAATACCTGATATTTTCAGTCTTCTAGGGACTTTGCTTTATTCACTGAACTCTGTAATGTGATTGCCATTGGCTCACAAATATCTCATGTTTTCAATTATGAGAGAAATATTTTTTGCTCCCAGAGGTTTATTAGTTTTCATCTTCACAGTCTAATTTATTAGCTTTGCCTCACTAACCCTGCAGCTAGCAAGGATTGTGACTTATTCTTAATATCAAGTGGCATGCATTAAGTGTCGTTCCCCTACCTAACCTTATTTATAAGGAATAAATGCAATTAAATTACATATAAATGCTGAGATTTAGAGTTAGACCAAAACAGCTTTTTATGTATTTTACAAAAAACCCCACTACAACCAAAACCAAAATGCTCTTTAAGATACATGGATATAAATGAAGTTCATATTGATCTGTAGCGAGATAGAAATTATTTTAGTGTGTTCTAAATGCTTGTGACATTTGCCTTACACAGTCCCTAATGTATATTTACAATTCGCTTATACTTCTCTTCTTATGCTTAACATTAATTCAGTTTCATAACATTGAGAGCAGGCTCAGTGTTAATCAGTGCCTTCCAACTGAAGGAATAATATTCCATTACCTTCTTTCCTAATATTGGGATATGCCTTAGCATAAGGGAAATTGAGGTTTTTGTGATATGGCTTCATATGATAAATGATGATTTTTCTACTGGGCATCTTACTGGCTTTTGCACTTTTTTTTTTTTTATTTTGGTTTTTCGGGGTTTATTTTATTATTTTTTTAACTTTTGAATTTTGTCTAGTTTAAAGAGTTTAAACCATAAGGAATGAAGTGTCACCCCACATTCCCAACTCCCACCAAAAACAAAAGGTTAGTCAAAGGAAACCTTCATATCCTTTGGTGTTTTGCAAATTGTCATTCTCTTTTAGAAGTTAAATCAACTATAATTTCCATCAAAAAGAATCTTTTTAGATTGGAAAATCCTGATGTATTTTATCATTTTTTTTAATGCATTGATCTATTTCTGGTTATCTTAATCTCCCTTAAATTAAAAATCTACATATGCCCACTAGTAACTACTATCTACTAACGCAAAGCCAACAACATGTCAGAATGATAGTTATTAAAATACAGTCATTGAAATTCAGGGCAAATACCCATCTATTTTACATGCATTGAAAGCCCTTATTATTATCAAGGTGCATGATTCATTCACCATTACAATAACTATTACAGGGAGTGCACAGTTTGTGATTAAAAATGACAGACAGAGCAGCATATATCACTGAATATTGACTTATTGTGATTCCAAGATAGATGTGCTGAAGATTTCAAGATAGTCTATTAATAGTAAAGGATTTCCTTCTCCCGTGGTAGAGCCATAGGAAAGTAGAAGACAGGGAAGGTCAGCGTGACATTGGCAAGCATTATGAGTGGAAGTCTGCTGAAATAAAATACAACATGACGCTGGGATTAAATGGAAACTCTTGATTTAGAAACTTTGTACAAGGATGGAGGGAATGGTGATTACAGACTTTATTTTTACTGAGGTAATCCCTGTATGACATGTTGGCTATTCACAACAGAAATCCAGTAAAAAAAAAAGATGTAGAATTTCACCATTAACAGAAAGTAAAAAAAAGAGAAGAAACAGTCAAGGATACCTGAAATGCACCCTGTAACTCATAACTAGGAAATAAAATTATTTGCAAGCCTTTGTATAATCTTTTAAACTTGTAGAAGAATGCACTCTCTATTAGGAAGGAAAAAAACCTTTTCTACTCTTGGCTGAAGTATTGCAAGGAGCTCCAATGTATAGCATGATTCTGTCGACCAGAATGAAAAAGTTTAGCATTCTCTTAACAAGAGGGATTTTATTTGTCATGAGAATGTTATTTTTCCAACTTCTACTGAAATCAGTAGATCTGTGCTTACTTTCTTACTGGTAGGTATTTGGTCAAACATTTGTACTATTGATCCGCTTAAAACATTTATACGAAAGTTTTAGGAAAATTGTTTCCTTCATCAATAGTGTTCTGAATTTTTATTCAAGTCATTATAAAAAAAAACTAAATAGATGTACTGTGGCTAGTGGTTTTAGAACAAAATTGCCCACAGGTGGTTTGATGACTTGTGCTTCTGAAGTCAGAATACCAGTAAATGCTCAGGATGAAAGTCCTGCTGAATGGCTACATGAGCTGTAGAGCAGGGAATGAATGGAAAATAAAAGCACAGCCTGCTATGGGTGATATTGATGGGATGTTGCCACAGGGCACAAACCACACCAAATGGACTTTGAAAGCCAGATGTAGAACTGTTGTCTTTCAGAGTACTGCTAATAAACCTAAGCATCTAATAGGGCAAATTACTTCAGATATTCATTATTTAAGGGTTTATTTTCTCTTTCATTGCTCTGATCCCTTTTTTCCCCTTAGGTGACTATAACTTGGAGGAAATAAACCAAAAACATCCTACCTCTAACCACATTCAATCAAGACTCAGACATGTCTTCTGCAGGTCTGACGATGTGTTCTTTTTTCAAGAATGGTGGTAGTGCTCAAATGTGGAGGATTTTTTCCTTCAGCTACTTTTGAAATAATTTCTAATTATATGTTTTCACAGAAACAGCAGACATTGGTTTGCATCCAGGTACAATTAAAGTGCAAAATGAATTTCTAATAGGAAAATTTCTTTTTTTCAGTAAAGGTTTGGAGGTTTTAGGTGTGAAAAACATTTAGCTCATCCATTTTTTATGGAATAAACAGATGGATAGGAATTTTCTAAAGACAAAGCTGTTTTTATTCTAAGAAATTTAAAAGAGTGAAATGTTAAAGTTTAATGACTCAAAAAAATCTTCCATTTGTGGCAGGCAGCTTTGCTGGGGCCAGGTTTGCACCTCCTGTAGGGAAGAAAATGAGGTTTTGGGTGTGTGGTAGCTAAACCTCTGATCTGCATAAGACAGAGGGGGTGAGCATCCACCACAAGGAGTCTCTGGGTTTTGAGCCAGATGAAGGAGAAGGATGATAAAAAGCAGATCCTGCGAGGTGGGAAGTGCTTTTTAGCATGTCAGTGTCCTCTCCTCCCCCTTCCCTGGAGGTCACATTCTCAGGAGACATTCACATTTACACATAAGCAGGAGGTTGTTCTTCCCGTCTGATGGCACATAACTCACACAGCTACACTGACATGAGAGGCAGTCTCAGGTCATGTCTTAGAAGAGGCCATAAACCATCAAAGCCCGCCAAAGTGCCCCAGACCACTTTCTGAGGCCTTCCACCAGATCACTGTGCATGATCCACAGTGTTACAACAGATCCACAACGCTGCAAAGGCAGCATAAAATTCCCTCCTGCCCAGGAGAGGTACCTGAGCATTCTACGTACATCTAAATGTATATCAACACATTAAATGTTGTTTTTTGTAGGCTTTCCCCCACCCCCAATGGACAAAGACTGTGACCATCACCTCAACCAATGAACATCAATAACGTCTTGCTGCTGGATCCACAGGTGGTGATATCTTTCCACTCTTATCCATTCTTTCCCTTTCTTTCTTTTCCTTATACATCTTCTCGAGTGTTATTTTTATGCTTTTGTACTTCTATATCACCACAGATAATAATAACAAAGATAATAGATAAAGCAGCTACGTACCTGCTTTCCATCGCAACTACATTGTTCTATAAATATATTTATAAACACCAATCATTCACTGTAATCCCCCTTAAGGGATCTATTAACAAGAACTTAATTTACCCTTGTCTTCAGGGGAGGATCATAACAGCAACTAGATGTACTTATTTATACATTTCTACTAGCCTATTATTTTATCATCCACTTAAAGCTTAAGACATTTTTTGTGAAGAATTAAGCAATTATATTTAAGACAAATTGTATCTGTTAATTAATCCACAGTGTTTTTTTCTCTAGAATATATATTCAGAATTTGCTAGTGACATTTTCCTTTAGTATTCTGAGATTGTATTAAATAGAAATAAATTTTCAAAGCTCCAAATTTGATTGCTAGGTGATTAAAGAAAAGGCAAAATTATTCTCAACATTTTAAAAATTATAAATCATTACATCCCTCCTTATCTGCTAATAAAAGTAATGAAATAGTTAAGTAAAAATGTGGGGTCTATTTCAGTCAAATGCTTAACATTTTCTTCCTCTTTAATTGAGAACTTTCATTAATAGCATTAAATTTGCATTGAGTTTCATGTCTTCTCTTGATGTAATACATAGGATATCAGGTGATGAATTTCCTCCTCACGGTTAGAAGAACAAACAACTCTTGATATCACACAATGACACAGCTGACTCTTAGGAACAAGCAGGACAAACATTGTGTAAAGAATGCAGTTTACTTATCTGGAGTCAAGTGATGATACTTGCCTGAAAGTTTTATTTCTTTTCTCTTACAAACTCTGTGAAATATTAATGGAAATAATTCTGATAATATTATGCACATAAACTATCATATAGGTGCTTTGTAAAGACTATGTTGTAGGTTTTGTTCTGTCATTGATAGGGATTTATCTTGTTTTTGCAGATCTAGAATTATGACAACAAGAGAGAGGGTCCTTAGATAACTTCTGTACTTTGACTTGAATTGCTGAGTACTTCCTGTTGGTTGTCTATGTGGTACGACCTGCGACTTTTGGGTTAAAATTCCATGTTAAAAAAATAAGGATATTGAGTTTGGGCTCACACTGTGGCTATTAAGTATCATAAAATATAAAGTATGATGCTGTTTTCTGAAATTAGACTATAAATATCATGGAGTATAACTGAATCAAAGCCACTAGTTAACTTGAACTTCTAGAGTAATACATTTTATAGGGTCTTTAAGCATAAAACTACTTAATGATTTTGTTCTTCTACAGGATTTCTAATGAAAGTAGCTGAAAGATTTAAAAAATATTATTTAACTTGCCTTCTTTTTAAAAATCACCCACAATTCAATATGCCTCTCATATGGCAGAGCAGAAAATGACAGCTTTCCCTAGGGACAATGTTAAGTCAATATGATAGCACTATCCAAAAGCAAACTAAGCTGCCATAGTGATTATCAGCTGAAAGATCAAAGGGTCAGTTTGTTGACAGTCTTGTTCCAGAAAACAACGGAAGGAATAAGCATGAAAATACTCCAATCCTGCTATAATCATCAGTTTGAGGTGCAAAAAGGAATAAACAATATCTGGACATGGAGGCTCAGTAATTTGCATTGTCAGTGTGGAGCAAAGCTGTCAAGAAAAACTTGACTCTAACCACATCCAGAAATAGCCTGGGCCGTTGTCTCCACAGATGTGTAATTCTGGTGGCAGGCAGCATAACCCTAGGCAAGTCTGCCTCCTCTGCTCCTTGGAGGAAAGTTTTGATCGGTAGCCAGCCAGGACTGAGTCATCCAGACAAATGTGAAGATTGCAATCTACTGCAAGACGTCAGTGTGCAGTTTGGGTTGGTACTTCCAGACCTCAACAAAACGTTTTGTAGAAATGTTAAGGTTTACACAAGAATGTCGAGACTGTTGCTGAGAGTGGCTAGAAAAAAAAAATCCGCCCAAAAAAATATAAAATAGGTATTCAACAGAAAACTTGTTTAATTTAGATTCATTGATTAATTGCATTATTATTAACTATATGATATTTCATGTCTTTTAATAGGTTAGGTAAAAATGCAGTGGTATTCAACATGATTATGTTATTCCATAGTTAAAATCAAAGGTAAGCTTATTGAGAAAAATTATGGGACTCCATTATCTTTACAGCATTTTTGTTTACAATATTTGTTCTTGAAGATAAAACAAATGTTCTTAGCAGGAAAGCAAAAGGAAAGTACTATACAAATTTTTATCTTGAAAGTGATATCACCAACATCTTCACATTTTCCAAATATTATCCATGATTCCTGTGATCACGGCTCCATATACAGCACTGAGCCATGATCAGTAGTAAGTAGTTTGGGAAGACTTTGGTAATTTTGTCATTATAATGCACGTTTATACTATGAGGTAGATTATATCTGATATTTCTAACTTATCATCATTTGTGTCGATTGTACCCATATTGCACAGAAAAGCATTGATGCAAACTTAATTTCAAAGATTAATAAATAGCCCTGGAAGTCTAAAATTTGAATACTCCTTGATAAACAACTAAACATTGCTGCAAAATTAACTTTTGTGAACGTTTAGCTGATCTTCAAAGAAAACATATTTACCAAGACAAAGGTGCTTATTGCATTTTTATTGATGCACTGTGAATTAAAATTAAGCTCTAGGCACTATTCTGGCTATAAGGAGGCAACAATAGAACAACAACCAGTGGATAATATTCGATGTTGATATTCATGAAGAAAAAAAAGATTTAAAAATGAAAGATATGTGTGTTGGAAAACATTACATATAGATAAATCATTTTTTATCTGGGTGCATTTTATTTCTGAATTTTAATGTAAATATTATTACTAATCGAAAAAAAGTGGGTTTTTTTAATACTGTAAGCTTGAATTCACATGATTTTTTTTTTTTCTTTTGGGTTAGGTAGTGAAACTGATTCTCTGTCTATTTGTTGAAAAAGCATGAGATCTAGAAGAATTTTAATTCTATCATAAGGAGCATAAACTTGAAGTTGAAAATAAGGATGGAGTCAACAAAAATTTTCTAGTCAGCAAGTACTGTGAAATTTAAAAATGCCTTACCAATCAGAGAGAAATAGGCTGAAACAGCCCAATAAGGGAGAAAAAAATATCATCTCTTTCATTCTCTAATACTAAGGAAGGAGTGAAAAAAATCCACATCTATTCAAGGCTAGATTTGATGGGGGCAGTGAAATGACCCTAAATATGCTATGGGCACGATTTTTTGCTCTCATTCCATTACTTCTTGTACCTGTTGTGTCTTTCCCTATCCCTACAACCATCCATGCACATAAGTTTTGCCTCTCTGTTTCGTCCTGATCCCTCAGCAATTCCAAACAGAATATATTCAGGGACTTGATAATCTGTTATGTGTGAAGTGCAGTAATGTTGTGATTGTGTTGCTGAGAGCACTTTTCCGAGCTGTCTATGGACCAAGTCTTGCACAAGTTCAACTTGTATCTTTCTGTCAAGCTTAGTGTCTGTATGCCATCTCAGGATTTCTTAGCTGTACCCTACAGTTAGTGCACAAGACAGAATTTTACTGAATTCTGAATTAATATGGATTCAGGGTACAGTCTGAAAAGGTTTTTAGGCAGATGTTTAGACTTGTCATGAGGCTTGCATGTAGTTCAGTACAGTGAGTATTGAGGAGGGTGAACAGAAGTTTGACAATTTTTATTTCACCTGAAAAGAATTTCCATTACCATGTTGCTTGGTTTCATTAAATGGATTAAAGGAAGTATAAAAATAAGCTAAGCTATATTTTATGAGACACTGAAACATTGTGTCCACCTAGTAGGTAGAATAGTTGATTTATGTTGAGGCTTGCTATCAGAAACAAATGTATTAGCATTAAAAACTGGGCTTTCAAATGCCAGGCACATCCCCAGGAAATAACTAAGAATTTGCAGGCAGAGAGACCTGTAGTGATTTTATTGTGAAGACAAAATATACAGGTAAAAAATACCAAAAAAACCAACCAAACATACCATATTTAAAGCTCAGAAAGCATAATTTATCACTGTTCTTAGGAGTTAGTAATAATAGTCACAGACAGCTGAGTATGACCTGGGAACTAGGGTGATTCCAGAGATATCAGAGAAAGAGATCATTATCATGCATACCGAGGAAGAGCATGAGGGCGTCAGAGATTCTTTGTACACAATTTACAGAACAGGTGTGATACAGGACTACATTTATAATTTCTTTTTCCTTCTAAATGCAGGGAACTCTTAAGTCTTTATATCAAGGTTCTTAGTCAGATAGAATCTCATGGATTTTATTTGCTGCCTTGTTCTGCTCAGGCCTTTTCACTCATGCTGTGCAATTTGCTGAATTCTCTTCAGCCTCTCAGGACTTGCAGACTACATTCTTTTATAGCTCAGGTCATCAAGTAAAATATTTTTCTCTAGTATTTGTCATGATCTTGTGCGATGAAAGCCTGTTCCAAAAAGATAATGCTATTACTTTCATTAAAAATAGGGATGTCATAGTACTTCACATGTAGTTTTCTTTCTATAGATAAATTACTCAGTTTAAAATAAATGTAAACCTATTTCCTATTTGATTTTACCTAATTTAATCTTCCAGCCATTGGTCCTTGCTCTGTCCTATTCTCTAAAAAACTCTCTATCTGTTATGGAAACGACTACAAATTTCGATGAAGTTACATTTCACTTCTTCTTCTTCTTCTTCTTCTTCTTCTTCTTCTTCTTCTCCTTCTTCTTCTCCTTCTTCTTCTCCTTCTTCTTCTTCTCCTTCTTCTTCTTCTTCTTCTTCTTCTTCTTCTTCTCCTTCTTCTTCTTCTTCTTCTTCTTCTTCTTCTTCTTCTTCTTCTTCTTCTTCTTCTTCTTCTCCTTCTCCCTCTCCTCTCCCTCTCCCTCTCCTCCTCCTCCCCCTCCTCCTTCTCCTTCTCCTTCTCCTTCTCCTTCTCCTTCTCCTTCTCCTTCTCCTTCTCCTTCTTCTTTATAAACTGAATCTACTGAGCACTCATGAGTAGAGAAAAAAGTACTCCTAAAGCAGATATTCAAGCTGGTATATTTCAAGTTTGATGTTATTGATAATCTAAAACTGCATCTTGTAATAAGAAATGTCAAACTGCCTTATCAGTTCTACTTATAATTTTACAGAGGGCAAAGTGCAATTGATGTTCTCTAGAAATCACTTGTCCATACATGGTCATAAGTGAATTGGTTTAATACTGAACTTGAACACTGGGAATTTAATTTCCTGACTTTCATGTATTTAATTTCCGAAACAATTATGGCTGCTTATGCACTAATTTTGTGTATGCCTTTTCATTCTAGCACCAAAGAATAAATTTTATAACAAAACAAAACTATGAATGTTGGAGTAGCTGTATAGTGTCCATTTGAATGGCTCCTAATAAAAGGAGGGGAGGACTACAATTCTTATCACAGACCACGTGATGCTGCAATACAGTGTTTTTATAATGGAAGTGACTGAATGCCTGAGGTGTATTCAAATAACTTGCAGTGAGAAAAATAAGACATTTTGCAGACCTGGCTGCAATCACTGCATAAATAATGATAGGGAAAGAATTGCATCATGTGGTCAGGTGAATGTTTTCCTTTATTTCTCGAGTAAGAAATTTTTTTTCTTGTTTTTCCTTTATTTCTCAAGTAAGAAATGTTTAGAGCTCCTGATCTTATAACTCCAGACTTCCATTTCCTACCAGAGAGTAGGATATGAATGTTATCAACATTAATTGGATCCCTTGTTCTGCAATTATTTATGGATATATTGCACTCCTTTGATCTATAAAAGTAAATGTGCTCAAAGGTAATTATCATGTGTCAACACATGACAACAAAACCCCCCGTGTATTCTTCCTCCATGTCATTAACTCATCATTAAGTTATGATTACTCCTGATCTCAAACTGCATGTTGTTTCCACATTGCTTTGGCTTTTTTTTTATTTTCAGTTGCTGTAATTGCACCTATGCAAGAATTCAGGCTTTAATGTTCTAGTTTACAATTACAAATCATGACTCTTGCACAACTGCTACATCCAATACATATTTTTGAAGAAATGAGACAAAGCTTATAAAGAGAGAAAATGGTATTTGTTACTGTTATTAGCCACAAAAGGAATGAGTTGATTGAGTAGATCTTAGAAATGCTTAAAATTATACCTAGAGGCAGACAGCAGGCCACCTACATACTGCAGCTAATTCACTTGGCTCGTTTTACATTTTTGCAATGCTCAATGTGTTCTGGGAGAATAAGTCTCTCAGAATGGTCTTGCAGTTATTGAACTGGGACAGGCAGATTCCAACTGTCCTGCAAAGGAAAAGGATTATGGTATTTCTCAGTGGATATTGGTATGGCTCAACCCCAGCCAGCAACTAAGCCTCACACAGACACTTGGTCACTCCCCCTTGGTGATATGGGGGAAAGAATTGGAAAGGTAAAAATGGGAAAATTTACAGCTTGAGATAAAGATGGCTTAAGAGGTAAAGCAAAAGCCACATACACAACCGAAGCAAAGGCAGGGATTCATTCAACAGGTCCACCACGTCTAAGGTTTATTTGGGAAGACGAATGCTGTCATTCTAAAAATCCCCCTCTTCCTTCTTCTTCCCCCAGCTTTATATGCTGAACATGATACCATATGATATAGAATATTCCTTGGGTCAGCTGGGGTCAGCTGTCCTGGCAGAGTCCCCTCCTAACTTCTTGTGCACCCCCAGCCTCCTTGGTGGTGGAGTGGAGGGAGAAGCAGGAATAGTCCTGGTTCTATGTAAGCACTGCTCAGCAGCAACTAAATCAATGTGTTATTAACATGAGCCTCACCCTGAAACCAAAACAACAAGACTGTATCTGCTACTATAAACAAAATTAACTCTATCTGAGCAGGACAAGTACAGGTGTAATTTTACAGCAGCACCAGAAACAGCACTGATTGCAGTTTCAAGTCCCCATTCTTTGATGTAGAATCAAGTATCTATAAATACTGCTAGTTTTGAAGGTGATATTTCAAGCTATAATATAATCAGGACGGGTCCTTTTGATTCTCATTTGCATAAGGTTTATGTTTAATCCTATTAAGTCTTAAATAGGTATTTTTCGTATGACTGCCAATTAGCAGGCAGAGGTTAGAGTTTAAAGTTGTGTTTCTTATTAAAATCTCAAAAGTAATACAGACTTAGCTTCATATTATTTCTAAAGTCAGGATTTCCATTTAAAACTGCATGACTTACCAGGTGATCTCGCAAGGGCAAGTTGGACTTCACGACAACAGGGTTTTCCCTCATTTGTGACTTTAGGGTTTCAACCATGTTTTGCTTCAAAGTGCTATGAAAAAGGAACATGAAAACCCCTCGTGGCCCTTCATACCATGTCGGAATTCAGGAAAGGAATTACTAAACACACATTATCAGGTAGGTGCTCCAAATCTGTTGTTCTGGACAATGGTGTCCCTCAATTTTCTGCAGTACTCCAGCCCTTTTTGTCTTAGAAGCACACTTTTCTTGGAATGGTATGGAATGTTTCTCTTCATTGCCAAATCCATCATGTGAAAGGGGCAATTATCATAAGAGAATTGCCCTGTTCATTATATTTCAATTATATTCAGTAAATAAGTCAGTCTGTTTTTTCTGGTCTTCACTCTTTGCTTTTGTTTTTCTTTGGCTGCTCGTATTAGCTCTCATGGAACAGGGTTTTTTGCAATACCCATTTGGCTGATTTAAAATATAGTGCACTTTTCTTCATTGCATCTTGTTCTGGTTTGTGGCTGTAGTGAAACCTGTATTTCTTAAAAGGGTTTTAGAAGAAACCTTCCTTTAACTGCCTGGCTTATGGATTTCTTGTTGCTGTCATCAGTGCAGGAGGCAGCAGGTTATTAAGTTTTGCTCTGGCTTGTGCCCTCTGATTGATATGATTTTGTTGGGTTTAAAATTCCATCCTGTCAAGTCTTATAATGCTTATTGCTGCCAGACTGTTCCTTGTGTGGAGTCTAGATAAGATATATTTCAGTTTATTTTTTTTATGCCACTGAAAGTAGTAATTAAAAACAAAAGAAAAAGCGATTTGGAGTAAAACTCTAACGATGAACTCCTGTTGAGATCAAGATGAATCGCAACTTCAATGAGACCTAAGAATTTTACTTTGTTTATTGATATGGTCAGTGATATTTCAAGATATTTCACCTATTCATATTCTGCTTAATTATTCTTTGTAATTTGTATTCATTCTTTAATTTGTATTTTGTTTTTAAATCTCTTTTTTGCTATGTGGCTGTGACATTATTTACTGTGAAGTCTGTTTATGCACAATTTCTTATACATAATTACATAACTAATCTTTTATGCTAGGTGTCTATAGGTGACTGGAGCTTCTTGTTGAAGTGCAGTAGATCTTCCACCTTAGGGTTTGTTTAGGTGAATCATGATTTTTACTTTGTTTGAGTGACCTGTTCCTTTAATTGGTGTATACAGGACTCAAAAATGCATTCTTAATTTGGGGGAAAAAAAGAAATTTAATAGCCACTACCATAAATACTTTTCTGAATCAGAGAATGGAAGTAGCACCTAAATTTCAATTCTCTTGACAGTTATTAGCAGACTAGGTAGAAGAACCTATTCATCTCAACAGGTAATTTTTAGGTGCAGAGAAGGGGTTTCATGGAAAAGATGTTAAAAGTATATCATACACCATATCTATTTTCTCTTTCTTCATCAAAGAAAAGTTAGTTTCCCTAAAGGTAAAATAGTTAAAGGATACTTGGAGAAATAATTGAGTTGATAAAAATCCTTCATTAGTGGAAGGACTGTAACTCGTGTTCTACTTCTAAAGGTCAGAGCAAATGTTAAGAGCTCTAAACCCTCTCATTTTAGAAGGAAAATCTTCCAGATTCCGCAATGAAAAGTCCTAGAATGTATTGGTCATAAGAAAAGTCCAGATGCACGAATGACATCACTTTTGAAATCACTCATAGGCATATCCAAAAGACAGTTATAACTTAAAGATTTTAAACTTTCAGTCCCCAAGACCTTTGGAAGAAGGAAGACTGCATGGCATCTCAAATCAGATGGTGACGCTACTTCTTCATATTTCTCTTATTATGACTTTGTGATTGCCTCTTAACATTTTCAGTACTAGGTTTGCATAGAAATAATTTCCAATAGTTTTGCAAAAGCATACAATAAATAATTTACTTCACTTTGTACTGCTAAAAACCTCATGGTATTGAATTGCATATTCCATTTGAAAACAAAAACAAAGCAAGACCCCCCACAAAATAAAACATAAAACCCCTTGCCTTTCTGCATTTTTTCAAACTAAAATGAATTTTAGAATGTAAGCCATATGCAGCTGAATATTCAAATTCAGAGTTTGGAGTAATCTCTCCTAATTAAAAGCAAATTATTCTAGCTAGGCTGTGAAATGATGCAGGATCAGATCAAGTTTTAAGCATAATATATGTATATAAAATTAAATAGATACATCTATATATATGTACATACAAGTGGAAAACACGATAGTTTTAGAAAGCCAAGCTGCATTAATAAGCTTCTGCTGAATTATTTATAGATTCAAGACATAGCAGACAGACTCAGTCACAGAAATCAGAAGAAAAGCTAACCAGAGTGAGGTGATACAACATTTTATGAAGCCGCAATGCAACCCTATGTGTTTTTGACTTGTTTTCAGAGCTTTTCTTATCCAGGTAGGTTAACAATACCAATACAGATTATGGCATTTCAATATCCACAGACCCTTTAGAGTTCTTTTTATATAGTATAAGCTTTTGCGAAGTCATTGAATGAGATTTTACAAATGAAATATAAGACCTTTCAGACCTCTACCTCATAGCAGATTTTAGTGTTACTATGGTTAAGACTGCTTTTCTCTCCCTTTAAAATTGAATGGTCAAACATAAAAAGAAAAGGAGAAAGGAAAATATTTTTAAGCTGCATAATTTGGCGATGTCAGGCTCATTATAAAAGAAGGATGTTTTAGAGAAATAAAGAACATACACTAGAAAGATACATTATGCAACTATCAGGACATCAACTGAGAGGAAATGGTGTAAGAAACTAATTCTAAGATAAGCTACACAGCATTTTTTTCTTTTTTTGGTTTACCATATCAATTGCCGTAGTTTAAGTCTGCTAAAGGGCATTCTGCGAGGAAGATAATTATGATTTTGATGTGTTAATGAACACTTTTAATGTTTTGATCTTTTCGAGTAGATAGTCATAAATAAGACATTCCTTCCTTCTTCTCTGCTCCTGCAAGAATATTTTTTAGGCAAAGATAAGATAATTTGTTGTCTTAATAAAATTTCTTTGGGGTTATTACCACGTATCTCGTGGTAATGAACTCATGGTCTGTTAATAGAGTTGGACATTCTCAGACAAACAGTTGCATAGGGCTGTGCCTGAAGCAGAGGATATTGATTGTACTGCCTGAAACACCAGGAAGAGACTGTAAAATCTCTATCTGCTCTTTTTCTTTTTTTTTATTCAACAATTTATAATGCAGCATACTTACAAAATATTTACTGTGCTCACTTGCAAAATTAATGGCAATAAAGAGGATTTGGACTTTCCATAATTCTCATCTCCTCCTCCATTCTGTACCATCAACACAATCTTCATTCTTCACAGGGAAACATGAATAAACCCTCTCTGCCATTGGAACAGCCCTGCAGTGGTTTTACTTGCAATGATGAGTTTAGCACCTATGAGATACTGTTCTTGCTGAAATGAACTGGGATAAGTTCATTTTGCTGATTAAGAAAATAAGTTTAATCTTGCTGCTTAAGAAAATCTGTTCCCCTCCTACTGCTTGCTTTCTAATGTGAGGGAAAACTCAAGTCTTCACGTTTACATGAGTGCTATGTCGGTCCTTAACTAGTCTGACATGCTAGGGCAAGTGGAGGGAGGGAGACTTTTGCATACTGCCTCCCTGTTTTACCTAACAGTCTGCTATGAAGGCAAAATGGCTCAGAAATACCAGAGATTTCTTTCCATTTAAAGTGGGTTGTGAAGGAGAAGTCTGAATTACCAGTGTAAGAGAACTCTTACAGAAATTCATTGCTGTGCAGAATGTAGAGAATCATATCCACTTACTGTGCTTGGATTTTTGTTGCAGTATTGTTTTGTTTGCTTTCCCACCACTACAACCACCACAAAAAAGTATCACTCTCTAGTATTTTTTTGCTGTTTATGAAAAGCTGCGTATTTGTCCATAGTGAATGTATCAGTTTAAAAACTCCCAACACTCTGAATTTTTTTGCTGGAATGGTAATGATCTAGTGGGAGAAAACTGAACATATAATTCTACCGCTTTATAAAAATGCCTGATTTATGTCATTTTCTTCAGTAAAAAAGAAACCTGGTAATGTTTAAAAACCATGGAGTTAAAAGAAGCTTTCTCCAGAAAATGGAAACCCACCCATAGCAGATAGCAGATAGCCCAAAAAAAAAAAAAAAAAAAAGAGAAGATTTTTAGAGCTGAGATGAAATTTGAGAAAACAAACAGCTAAAAATGTGAATGAAGTTTCTTGCAATAGTTTGAGATGCAGAATTCCTGTATCTTACAGGGAAGAAAGTTGTGTTCAAGGCTGAAGGGAAGCTAATTTGTTTCACAGCTGCCTTTGCTGTTCATTCATTGTTTTAAAAGGAGTCTTCAATGGCATTTTCCATTGGTCAGTCTTCAGAAGTAAACTAAGGGGGTTTAAAAGCACAGAGAAAAGATTGTCTCTAATCAGGGCAGAGCACTACTTTGCACTGAGGGTAGTAAAAGCAATCCAGAGTACAACTTGTCTGTACCAAGACCCTTTGGTTGCTCTTACAGTACCACACTGGTCTCTTCAACCGTCATATTTGTTAATAAGATACATATTCACTGTTAATAAAAATGAAAAATTGCCAAACTACATCAGGTACTCAGGTACTCTGGGATAAATTAATTGCAACAAGTAATCAAGATCAGAATATATATATATATATATGTATATAAAAATGTTTAAGGACAAAACAACTTTTTTCCATTCTCAATAAAACATATACTCAATCTCTTCAACAGGATCTGGATACTGGATATCTGCAGGTGATTCCTGTAGCAATCAGGTTGTAATTTTCTTGCCCACTATAAGCTGTCTGCATTAAAGTCTCGTTTACAGTCTTTGTTAGCCTAAAAATTATTTTCTTCTTTCCTGAAAAATGGCATAAAAAAGGTAGTGTGCTCTGCCCTCTCCCATCATACAGAAACTCAGAACACTAGGAGTAGTTGAATGATGTCAAGGAAGAAACGTGCTCAGTGTCTCTAAGGCAGAGAATAGAACTGAACATCAAGGAGAGCTCTGAATAGAGTTGGTGAAAGGACAGAACAAAAAACTGTTCTTTAAAAAGACAGTGGTGATTGCTGCAACATTTTACAAAAGCATGATTTGAGATTGTTTAGCAGAGCATGGCTGGGCTAGCAAGCAGAGAAATAGAAGAGGCTATCCCACAGCCTTCTTTAAAAGGAGGCAATGTCAAAGCTTCTTCATACAGAATGGAGAATGTCTAGGTCATCTTGTGTAGAAAATATATGATGCCTATAAGCTTCTTGAATTCAACAGAAGATGAATTTCAAAATGACCATTTAGAGTTTAAGTGATGGATAAATAACTTTTACATGTAGGGTTTTGAGAATCAAGAATTTCACTGGAGATGACAGACAAAAAATCATTGTCACACTAGGACAGAGGCCGCAGTATATGTCCTGAAGGGTTTTTGATTGCAGTTATGTCTACAGTTTTTAGGAAGTAAGTGTTCATTATCTGAAGGAAAAAGCTTTCCAAGTTTTAAAAATTCCCAAATATAGTTCCTGGCATGAAAGAAAGGCTCAAGGATTCTTTAACAGTAAGACAAATATTCTTTTCAATTGCGTTCCAAAGTACCCTTAAACTAAATTCTAAACATTATTTTCTGTCAGATATAGCATAGGTTAAAATTGTCAATATAGCGAATTTAGGTTAGGGACTAAAACAGCTTTTGAGGTCAATTAGAGGTGCTCAAATATAAATACTGCTTTAATAATTTTCTGAATGCCTCAAAGTCTCAAAGAGAGGAGAAGGTAACCTGACTGTTGATGGTTTATGACTGAAATTTTAGTTCAAGTTCAGATTATTTCTTATTTCTTATTTCTTCTTTAAGGCTATATTTAGAAATTTATATGGCTAAAGCCATCACTACTAATATTAGTTTCTGCTTGTTGAGAATTTCTGTGGAAGAAACTTTCTATATACTTATAGCAGTGTAATAATCTTTGGAATAATAATACAGGTTATGTATTTTTGAGTCCGGCTGTTAAAACACCTTTTATTTGAAAGTGAATAGGAATTTAAATTTTCCTAGAAATATTCTGTAGAGGATTATTCCATGGTATTATGCTTTTCAGAATTGTCTAAATCCATCTTTAACTGAAAATTAAATAAGAACATTTAAGCATGAGAATCTTGACACTGTCCAAGAAGGAAACATCAAAGAACTCAGAAAAATGTTTATACTTCAAGTGTTCCCTTTATTGAATAACACACTTTTTCAAAATAAATGTAAAAATTTGTAATAAAAAGAAGCATTTTTCTTGCTCAGGAATTGGAGTGAAATAAACGAACAAAGCGTGGCAGAAATGTGTCTGAAATTAAGTTCAGTAATAAGTTCAGTAATAAACTTATTCATTTAGTGGATTTGACAGCTGGAAGACCAGAACTGTATTTTAAGATGTTAGAAGTTTTTTTCTCAACCGCTTCATAAATTTTAAATTGCTATTTCAGTGCTCCAGGTATGCCTATGCCAAAGTGAGATGCACACTAGTAGCAAGTCCCAGATTAAAGTGCGTAGTCTGGAATTGAAATGGTTGCAACTGTTAATAACAATATAAAATTGAATCCTCAGCTGTATAATACATTGTCATTAAAAAACCATCAAAGGAGTATATTTGTTCCACAGATGATTGCTCCTTCTGAGAAATTAATAGTCTAAGGTACAGTGCTTGCTTTTATTTAGCAATATATTTTCCTCTAAGAACTGAAAAACTGTTAAGATCTTCGCACTGCCTTTAACTGTGAGAGGGTTTTTAGAATTTTTTTAAGCACAAAGATGAATAGAAGTACTTGAATCAAGAGACATTGTATTGATTCTAAATATCTCTTCTTCCAGCATGCCTATTGCAATAAATGAATTAAAATCTGTGTATTCCTCCCTGAAAAGCTCAGAAAAGATGAAGGTGGGAAATATATTATAGAATCCTCCAGTCTTTGAGAACTTCTTTCCCACCTGTCATGATCAACCAAAGAGTTATCAAGAGTGTCCTTGCAATGACATCAGTCAGCTCCTGTAGGACTTCTGGGTGAATCCCATCGGGATCAGCCCATGGGAGGTCCCGTTTGCCAATGTCCTCCCTGAACTGAACCTTTTCCACAAGGATATGTCTTTCTACCAGCCTCTCCCCCTGGTTTCTGTGGCCTCATTTGGTTGGTCTTTCTGGTTAGATGGCCTATAAGGGACATCCACTATAATGTCACTTTAATTTGCAAGTATTCTTTTTAGTTCTCATGTTAAGTTAGGATGTTCTGTAACTAAATATCTTCCTAACATAAATCAAATACAATTCAGGGGTTTTTTTTTGTGCTCAGTGTTGTTCATGTATACTTGATATACTTGGTTTAGTAGAAAAATAACAGTGATAAAATTTTAGGTCAAATTCATGTACTTTCCTATTACTATTTCAATTGTATTTTTACTATGAGAAAGAAAGATTCTCTCTTTACCCAGATTATTATCTAAGCTTTAATAAATATTGGTAGGCTCAGCCTACAATATAAGATGGTTTTCTTCATAGACATATGCAATAAACACAATGCCTCTGTAAAGCTTGTACTGACTTGTATCTTTTTAAAGAAATCAAATTAATGTGGATGTATTTAGATGTCTGATATGAATATCAGCTCTGACTTGAAATCTTTTCTGAAAACTAGTGAGTTTCTTTGCAGGTCAATCTCTGGGCCTCTGGATTTTCTCGTTAAAATATATGTCCCTGACTGGTATATTAGCCTAAAATGATGTTTCTCTGCCGGACCTATTTCCAGATTATTGTTGCTCAATCTCCAATTCTCCTGTTTTTCATCAGTGTTGAATTACATTTGGATTTGCAAATCTAGCTTCTGAAAGAGCACCTGTCCCTTTCAAATGAAATGGCTTTGTCTGCTCATACTTGGTGTTTAGTGTATTCTTTGACAAAGAGATTTTCCTGGTTTTTGTTTCACTGTAGTCATGGCATTGTAAATAGGTCTGGGGTCAGGGGTCAAGGAGGGAGCGCAGGAAAATAGAAAGTAATTACTATTTGTCTGGATGCAGATATAGGATAAAGTAAGGCTGTCAATCTCACAGAGATGTTCCAAAGTCAAAGGCCTCTACATCTGTAGTTCTCTGTGATTACGGATTACTCCTGGTGCCTCTTGCACAAGTCTAGTAATGCATAACACCCCCTCCTGTAGGGCAGACACAAGCTGCTTTTAGGAACTCCTAAACCTAAATAAACAAATACATCAAGCTAAAGCAGTTGTATCCAACTTATTTTGACATTTACTGCTATTCTGTCAGAACTTATGAACATACTGTGTCCAAATCCACTTTGACTTTTAAAAGGCACTGGCTGATTTTATAAAAGATATCTATTCTCTCTCGTGATCCTGTAAAGTAACAATGACCCCAGTTTTTACTTTCTCTGTCAGTAGGACCTTGTAGAAATCAGAGCAGTAATGCTACTAAAAATCAGAAGCATCGAAGAAATACACTCAGTCAGTTTATTTTTGTTTTAAAGCGCTGTGCTTCTTTTTTCCTCCAAGTCTGTCTCAGCCTTTGCAGAACCCAAACTGAGTCTGCTACATCTGCAGGACGTTTCCTCATTTCAACCCACAGAATCACTTAATGTACTAATTCCCTATGCAATATTCATATTTCTGTCAATGGGAGTTCTGCAGATGGGCAATGACAGCAGAATAATCAAGATACCTTTAACGAAGATCAGAGAAAAAATTCCATTACCTACTGAGTTAATTAAAATTTTCCACCTGCACTCTCAGGGGTATTTTTGTCGGGAAAAAATGCCAAGAGTTTGCTTGTACAGTTTTTTAATGTCAGGAAGCTTCAAACCTGGATGCCTTGCATAGAGTTAAGATTATATCCCACATGCTATGTAGCTTTGGCTCAAGAGCAGTTCAGTGACCTGAAGAAAGGTAAATTAATATCCTACGTGTTCTAGGCTCTCCATATATCATCAACAGAAATAAACTGAAGACCATCTCCAACAGGTGATTCAGGTTGCAGAACTTTGCAGGTCTCCATTGATGTAAAGTAAACCTTAACATGCTAAATTCAACATTTGAATATGTTTCAAAATAACACTGAAGACCCACTGTGAATCACAATTATTTTCCAGTGTGGGGGTAAATTAACCATCCCATAGAGGTTAGAGAGGCTGTATGGGATATTTATATTATAGTTTGACTGTTTTAATTGTATTTTTCCCAATGAAGAGAAGGATAAAATATCTTCAAAAGCATAATTGTAATTATTGAATTATTTAAAATTAATATGTAATGACACTGCTTAAAAAGTGTGCACAGATCTCCTTCTGGTGAGGTATTAACACATTATATAAAATGCAACATTTCAGAAGTAACAAATGAAAAATAAAGGTTAAATTTTATTCTATGGAATCAGATATACTTTACTTAAAAAGAGATTTCTTCTTTTACGCTTTTAAATTTGGAAATTTGTCAAAATCATAATTTTCAGTAAATCAGTATTTATAGTGGCAAATATGTTAATTACACAATATCTAATTATCTCTGTTTGTTTTCACCTCATTAGCTGCCAGCAGACTACTTTGATGCTCAAAGGGAAAGAGAACCTTGACCAAATGAAATGAAGTCTGGAGCAATTCCATAATTGAATGTTTGTGCTCACATATAAATCTATTTGTTCTGGCTTGATTTGCTTGCTTTCCTTTAAAGTATCTCAGATAAACAAAAATATCTTCCTTTTTAATTAATGGCTGTCAAAACTTAGCTTTATTTAAATTCTAAAATAAATCCTTGGCATTACTTTCAGGCTGCAAAAATACATTTTCATTTACTGAGCTGAGTGGAAAACTTATATAATTCTGTTCCTGTGGAATTTACTGAATGTAGTCTGAGCTCCTAGATCCATCTTGTAAACAGAATGTTGTTGTATGGATTACTATGAATCCATTATATTTAAAAAGAGAGGCATTTCAGACTTCTTTCAAGATTTAATTTTAGTCATCTGAGCAAGAAGAATAATGGTTCAAATTCTATTCTTAAACACATTTCTAATTTTAAAAATCCATTTACAATTAACAGATGGATTTGGAATAAAACAAGACCTACTCAAAGACATGCTGACTTTGTATCTAGTAGACATTGAAGGAGACTGGAGAGGATTCTTGAAGTGTGTAAAGGAGGTTAGGGTACAGCTGTTGTGCTGTCCGAGTAGACTAGACAGTAAAGCTGCAGTAAATACAGTAAAAAAAACCTGTAATAATAGAATAACTAAGGGGGGTATTCAGTTGGTTGATAGGAGAAAGGTCCTGAAAAATATAAATAGTGTAACTGAAAGGCATAGCTTTGAATCCATGAAAAGTATAGGGACTAAACTATTTATCCCATAGTTCTGCATGAACTGACGTGAAAAACTAAGTTAGAGTTTTTGTAAATTGAGGAATTGGGAGTAATAATATCAGAAATATAACAAATACCTAGAGAGTAAGACAGACACAGACCTATTAGGGGAAAAAAATGAGCAGGGGAATAATTACAATGATGAAGTTAATGGAAGCTGAAATAAAATATAATATGGTTTATTGCAAAATAATTTTACTTGAATAATATGCTATGCTTCTTTGACAATATAACTGATTGTTCTTAGACAAGCAAGAAAAGGTATTTCCACTGAGACAGGAAAATACTCATGATCTATAATAGTCACAGAAAAAATTTAAATTGCAGAATTATGCAGAAATTGCAGAAATATGCAGAATTATGATGCAGAAATATCACCTGTTTCTTTCCAAGATGGTAAATTAAAATAAGCTCAGGAAGTGCTACTAAGATACATAGAGTAAGGAAGGACCTATCATAAAAAAGCAACAGATGAAAAAAATTTGGCTTCCTCTGTATGACAGAACAAAAGTAGAAAACAGCTATGATTTCTCTCTAAAAATGCATATGAAAGCTAAATGCCAATAAGGAAGAAGAGATATTTAAATTAATGGATAATGTCATCATAAGAAAACACACATATGAACCATCTTCCAAATATTTAAGACATGGATTAAGAGATACACAAATAACCTGGTGCAGTTAAAGTGCTCCTGCCCATGGCAGACAGGTTGAAACTAGGTGATCTGTAAGGCCACTTCCAACAAAAATCATTCTGTGATTCTGTGGAAAAGTTAAAAATATCATGATCACCTCACCCAAAAATAGAAACATGAGATTTGCAGTACCTTTGATCTGTGAAATTTGAAAATTCTTTTCAGTTTCTATCCTTGTTGTGATTTTATTTGTTTAAATTAAAAACTTCATCTTTCAGCCAATTGTTTGTTCCCAAAATAATTTCAATTTCAATTTCAAAATAATTTCAAACTTTATTTGTTAAACTAGTCTAAAACAATGCTATCTAACCTCTTAAAACAGCACTCTTAACATCAAGATTTGAAATTTAGGTCCTTTATTTTTCCTCTTTATATGTTTTTAATGATAATTGCGATTTTAAGAATCCAACCAAAAAACTAAGTACAAAATTAGTAATCATTTCTCTTCACAAATCTGTATATAACTGTAGTTCTGTAAACTACAAGACTTGTCTTTGTTGCTAATGTTTAGCTTTTGCATTACAGGCTTCTTTTTAACTTCTGTTCTGCTGAACATTGCTTTGCATCCCCTTGCTATCTTCCTTGGTTGATTCCTGTCACATGCTGTGCAGTTATGTATTTGAATGAAAGAACAACCATAGATTTTAATTTTAAGGGTTTTTTTTTATTTTATTTACTTACCCTTGACAAAATGGAATGCATTAAAATGTCAGACGCTTCCACTTCAGTAGGGCTATCTCAGTTTTCATAGTTTACAACCTGGAGCAATGTAAATGTCTTATAATTTGTCCTAATTTGTTCTTTGAAGCTACTGTGCAGAAAGTCAAATCTACTGTTCTTTAAGCTGTTTTTCAAAAAAATTAGATTAAAAAAAGATTAAAAGCAGATTAGGATAGAGAGATAACTTTCACAGTCACACACACACCATACCTTGTATGTGTTCTTTAAAAGTGAGGTTGATAATGAAACCTCGGTTGCAGAATCAAAAAATGTTTGAGGTTCAAAGGGGACTCTAGATGTCATCTCGTCCAATCTCCCTATTCAGGGACATTTTGAATGTCTTCAAGGATGGAAAATACACAACTGTTGTGGGAAACCTATGCCAGTGCTGTCATCCTCACATTAAAAACTTCTTTGGGAAGTTTAGAGGAAACCTCCTGTGTTTCAGGATCTGCCTACTGCCTGTTGTCCTAACACTGGGCACCAGTTAAAAGGTTCCATCATCTGCATTTCCTCCCTTCAGGAGCTTATAAACACTAGATTCCTCCTGAGCCTTCTCTTCTCCATGCAGAAATGTTCCTGCTCTCTCAGCCTTTCCTCAGAGATACTCTCTGAGAGAGATACTCCTGTCTCTTCACTATTCAGGTGGTATCTTGTTGGTCTCTCTCCAGTATGTCCATGTCTCTCTTGTTCTGGGAAGCCCAGAACTGGACGCAACAATCCAGATGTGATCTCACCAGTGCTGAATAGAAAAGAATATCCTAGAAAAAAGGATCTATATCACAATAGAAAAGAATATCCTAGAAATAGGTCAGCTCTCCTGACCTGCTGAAAATGCTTTGTCTAATACATGCCAGGAAAACATTAGTCTTTTTTTTTTTGGCTCAAGGGCACATTGCTGGCTCGTGTTCAGCCTGGTGTCCAGTTGCAGGAGTTCACACTTTCTCTTGTGCTGTACAAGGTTCCTCTCAGATCATTTCTTCAAGGACCCTCTGAATGGCAGCAAGGTTTCTGCCGTATCAGCCACTTCTCCCAGTTTTGTGCCATCTGCAAACTGAGGATGAACTCTGCACTCCAATCTTGTTTGAAGATGTGGAGCCAGTATTGATTTCTGGGGTATGCTGCTAGCTACTGGCCTGCAACTAGACTTCATACCTGTGATCACCATCCTCTGAGCCCAAACATTCAGAAAATTTTTAAATCCGCCTAACTGCTCTCACATTCAGCCCATAGTTTGTCAGCTTCTCAATGAAGACCTTAGGGGGAATTTAGGGGAAACTTCAGTCAAATGGAAGTTTGTTGGCTGAGTTTGATTAAACAAGATTATGATTTAGAGCATTTGCAGATTGTTGTGTGAATTAACATGACTTACAAAATTTCCATTTCTCTATATTTGAAGTATGTCTTTTAATTGAACAATGTTTTTAAAATATTTCAGCTAGCTTGAATTATCATTGCATAAAACATGGAAATATATTCACCTGGGACCACACAGCACATGTTGAATCTTGTCTTAGTCACATAGATGCAGTTAAGGAAGCTGGGAATTAATCCCCTAGGCATGTTAATGTGCTTTTTTTACAACTGTTATTAACTCTTACAAGGTATTTAAATTGCAGATATTTTTCTGTCTGAATATTCAAAAGGTATTTGACAGCCAATCACCAGTGTCCCAGATGTGTTTCCCTGTTACAAGTGTATCCTGCGTCTTTAGCCTTTATGGTAGTTTATTCTACCTTTGGAGCCTTGGTGCCATGGATCACAAAATCACAGAATCGTTAGGATTGGGAGGAACATCTGGAACACCACCTAGAAGAGGTTACACAGGAATGTGTCCAGGTGACTTTTGAATGTCTCCAGGGAGGGAGGTTCCAGGACATCACCGGGCAGTCAGTTCCATAGAAAGCCTCATCAACTTTCTGCTTCTGGTCAGGCAGCCCATAGCAAATGCCACAGCTGTATTATCCAGTCCCTTACTTCTTATCCATAAGTTCTCAGTTCGTCTTCCTCTGGGAAGAGCTTGATACATTCCAGATGCTCGCTCACATAAAGAGCAAATCCATCACCTCAGCTCTCTGACCTGTTCTTTCTAAAAGGGACAGAACCATCCATGACAACATTCCAGTCATGTGAGCTATCACACCATGTCTCTGTAATTGCAATGAGACTTCACATAAATTTTAACTTCTTCTAGATTATTCTCCATGCTGTGTGAACCTGTGTACTCTTTACAGTAACTGTTTGTTTTCCTCATCCTAAATTAAGCATTAGTATCAGGGAAAACCTCATCACCTGTAATTTCCTTTAACAGATTTGTGTTGAGTGCCTAAGGATTCAGTATAGAATTCTTTTGAATTCTGTTGGTAACATATGTTGACAATTTGCACACTACACATAAATATATATTCTTTTCTTACTTCTTGATTTGTAATCCACAAAATAACCTTCCTAGGTTTCAAGCATCCTTGATTGGAAAGCTTATTATAAGTTATTTAAAAACATAAATACTCTTGAATCTATCTTTACCTCTCTAAGTGACTGCTCATGTAAAGACCACTGCTTTGTTGGTAAGAATAGATAATATATTTGTATGACCATTTTTTTTATTCTTGTTTGTTTCATTTTTAAATGTATTTTCATCTAATTGACTTGATACTGAACTCTAAACCCCAAGTTAGTGGAGGCTTAAATTCTTCCTGAATTTGTTTTTGATGACTGTTAACACTCATACCATTTTTAATTTTCCCAGTAGCAATTAATTTTAGTAATAATTGTGCAATAGTCTGTATTTCAATTTGTAGCTTTGAAAATTTCACATTTAAGCATCTTTGAAACTTGTTGCTGAATAGAGCTGTTTTTTTTCTTAGTTTGGTTTGTTTTGCCTTTGAAAGGGGTTGAGGGGGTCTCAGCTCTTTGCCTTGGTATAATGCTTCTTACTTAATCAGTCTCTGATACTTAAAAAAAAAATTCAAGTCTTCTGAATCTTGCTAGACAGGTATCTTGTTTTTTTCTTCTCATAGGAATTGAGTCTGTCAGGTCTGCACTAAGTTTGCTAGGTCACCCTTTTCAGCAACTTACGCAGATAAATCACGTAAGTGAGAACGAATGTCTGGTAGTTATGTGTGTTTGTCTATAATTAGAGAAGAGATAATGAGTTTGCAGCCTGAGATGTCCCTTGGTAATTTGTTCATCCTAAGTGAAGAGAACAAGAGAGAACTGAGGAAGGCAAGAGGAAAGGCTGGGCCTCTTTTTAGGGTATCAGTAACGATTTACTGGCTAAATAGTGAGAGCTCTCCACTACAGCGCTTAACCAATAAACAGTGTGTGAAAGAAATACATGGACTTAATACTCATTCTGCTATTGAAATTATTTTAATTAGGACCTAACACTGAAGCTCACATTTATAGATTATTTCTAACTGCATGTTGGGAGGAATTCACTTTGAAGAATAACCTTTTCATTCATTAAAAATGTAGTGGCTTGTTTACACCAAGGTAATTATAATCCAAGCTCGATAAGTGGAGAAACAAACAAACAAAAATATTTCATATACTAAAAGACTGTTTTTAAAGTGCAATGATATAAAGGTGATGCAGAAAAGGGTTTGATAGCTACTGGTTTTTATTTTTTCTTAAAATGGAAATATCCCTTTCTCTGGCTTCTCTTCCTCTTTTTGAAAACCTAAAGAGAGGTCTCTTATTGGGTTTTCCTGATATTTAGGGAATTTTGGTTTTGTCCCAGATAGACTGACTTTTTATTTAAGATTTCCTTTCATATTTTTTTGGTGTCCTGATATGGAAAATTATAATGAAAGATATAAAATATGATTGACAAGTTGTTATTATTAACTACAATTATGTTTGTCACCAGAAGAAACGATTTTGGGTTTTTTTTTAATTGTAGGAACACTATTAATAATTCTTATTGTACCACACAAGCTATATGACTTTTGTGTGTAGTCTCAGAGATCTTGCTTAAGTTAATTTAACCAATGATATTGAAAGAAAAAAATATGGTGCAAACTGTAAATCTTCCCTAATATAAAATTCTTGCTCAAACTTGATGCTGTTGTATATACTAGGAGTGCAAAATCACTCATACTGTTTCTACTACTGATATTTTTAAAAGAATAAAGAAGAGCCAACATATGTCAATACCTCTTGAAATTAATTTTAGACACATCTTAAACTAGAATCTCACGCTGTCATACATGAGAGCTTAGGGACCAAGTGAAACTGTGTTGCAGCTCACTGCATAGAAAAACAGAAATTTTCCTTTAAATAAGTTTCATATGTACAGAATAGTGTGAGAGAATGATCGATAAAAGCAAATACATAGAAAATGGACATTGAATTTTCAGTTACTTCACTTTGACATTTGTTGTGGTTTAAGCTCAGCAGGCAATGCAGCACCAGCTGCTCATTCACCCTCAACCCCAGTGGGATGGGGACGAGAACCAAAAGTTGAGATAAAAAAAGTTTAATAATGGAAGAATAACCAAATAATAAATAATAATTTTTTACTGTTGTTTTTATTATAGAACCCAAGAAAAAACAAAATATGCACGTCACAATGGGTCACCACCTGCTGACCAATGCCAGACCCCATCCCTGCACCCTGATCATTCCCCTTTCTGAGTAACTCCTCCAGTTTATATACTGGGCATAACTTTCTGTAGTGTGGAATATCCCTTGGACTGGTTTGTGTCACTTGCCCCAGCTATGTCCTCTCCCAGCTTTTTTTGTGTACCTTCTCACTAGCAGAGAATGAGACACTAAAAAAGTCCTTGGCTTCAGGTAAACACAGCCTGACAACAACCAAAACATCAGTGTGCAGTCCATGTTATTCCCATACTGAATTCAAAACACGGCACTGTACCAGCTACCCCCGCCAGAACCAGCACAACATTGTTGCTTGTGACAGAATAAACACTGAAAAATGAGAGAATCAAATCCAAATGAAGCTAAAATCTGTGATGGTGAAGTTCAGGATATTATGCAGCTGAAATATAGAACAAACTCATTGGTTTCAGATAGGTGTAATATTTGTATAAGTCTGAAGCACTACTGAGGTCACAATTTGGATATGAACTGCTAGGGCTGCTCACGTACACAAATTTCTTTTATTTAGAGTGAGACAATTCGTTGATAGTAATGTTTATTTGCTTTAATGACTAAAATAAAAAGGAGTTCAAAATCTCAAATGAATGCTCATTATCTTGTGCCAGGCAGTGTTAGCGATGTGATTAAATGCAATGTGTTCATTACATCATGTCAAGAGTTTCTAGTTTTTCTGAAATTAAAACAAGAGAACTGCGAGAAATGAGGTTCAAATGAAAGCCTGGTATTTGCTGAATTGAATCTCTATTGTCTTCTCAGCAGGACATCCATATGATTGTAACTCAACTTTTCCTATCTGTCTCTTTAAATCCTATACTGAAATACTTTCACATTGTAATCCTAAAACAACATGGAAAAGGGACTGTAAAATAAGTGATAGTATGAAAGTGATCAGTGGTTTCACTACATTTGTAAATCTGGCCACAAGTTCCCATTCCTTTTTATGAGTGCTCATTACTGAGCTGATCTCCAACGAGATGAAACCCAGTTGCTGGCAACTTTGCTGAGCCAGTTAAACTCTTAAGATCTTTGTGACAGTTGACCTTGCAGCAACATTCCTGACAAAACAAATCATGGTCCTGTCTGACCACCCTAGTGGCCTTCTGTGATAGAATGACTGCATTGGGGGCAAGGGAAGGGCTGTGGATGCCATCTGTATGGATCACTCTAAGGCCTTCTTCTCTCTAAATTAGAGAGAGAGGGATTTGATGGGTGGACAGTTCAAACAAGGAATTGGTTGGATGGTCATACCCAGAGGGTAGTGGTGAAGGGTGCAATGTCCTGCTGGACACTGGTGACAAGTGGTGTCCCTCAGGGATCCATACTGGGACCAGTGCTGTTTGCTGTTTTCATCAAAGCCATACACAAAAGGATCAAGTGCAGCCTCAGGAAGTTTGCAGATGACACCACAATGATCGGTGCAGTTGAGACACCAGAAGGAAGGGATGCCATCCGGAGGACCCTGGAGAAGCTCAAAAAGTGAGCCCATGAGAACCTCATGAGTGTTTTTTTTATTTCTTGGAAATGACCAGCATACAGAAATAGACCATTTTGGCACTTCGGGTAACCAACTAGGCATTTTGTATTGTTTTTCTTTTTCATTATCCTGGTCCCTCTCTTGATTTTTAGAAGTCAGAGAGATCAAGAAAAGGCTTTTCTACAAAACAGCTGAAATATTTCTTTCCACTACCGGTCTGGACAAAACTTTCCTGCTCTTCAGATTGTTACAAGTAACAATTTGTGATAATGTCCATCTAAAACAGGAATATTCACACAGCTATGTTCTATTTTATTCCTGCATTTGAAGAGCATGGACCAGACATGTCCACCAAAGAGACCATTACATTAAGAAGTAATTATACTGGTTGGGAACAGTATAATTACGTCTCCTTTTTCATTCATTTTAGGGAACTGCTGTGAAGTAGTGTGTGTAAAATAGATCTATCAATGGCCAATACCTTTATACCCAAACTTGAAGAAGACATCCTGATGGACCACATCAGTGCCCTAATTATTCTACTGGTGAATGCTTGTACATATATCCTTCATTTACTCCTGATAACTCTAGCAGTAAGGGGAAATGTGATGAGCCATGCAATTTTTCGTCATAAAAGGAGTAAATTTTTAATAAAATGGTGTTTGAACTGCTTAAAAAGGACAATAATATACTGATTGGAATTAAGGAAAGTATAAAAGTAATGCATTATACGTATAAAAATGTCAATGAATCATACCTATTGTGTAGCTTTTGAGTTCTGCTTTGTTTTCTTTCTATACCAGAATCAGCTAAGTTACCCTTAAATAATAAACTTCCTGTGAACCAGATGGAAAGAAATTGGTAGTATTGTGTTGTTGCAGTGACTCTGAAGTTACATTTCCAGGTTTGAAACAATCAGGTCAGGGTTATAGAGTTCTATAAACCAATAGAAAAACTCCTTCATTTTATTATTAAAGTGTTTTCTAAAACTGAAATTCAGAGAAAAAAAGAAGAGTGGTTTCAAAACTAATGCGTCTATGAGGGCATAAAATTTGTTTTTGTGTCTTTGTGTCCTTTGCTAAAGTTCAAAACAAAATAACCCCCATGAGTTCTGTCTTCACAAGGTTTATGAAATTGGGAGATTAATCTTTTACATAAATCTTAAAGACACTCTAATTCACAATCTACTTCAGTTACTGTAAACTCCCTCAGTCAACATTATCATCATAATCAGATAATTTTGCATGGTATACAGCATTCCAACACTGTAAACTGTTGGTAAGGCCTGCTAGGCAGTAAATATTTGGAGGTTTACTATATTTACTTTGATTATCTGCATAATTTCAGTTCCAATATACAAGTTAGAATCCTACATTTCTGATCTTTACAATTTTGGTAAATGTAATTCTCGCAATCTTGAGAATAAAGTCAGCTTTAGGTTTGCCTTTCATGTATTTCACAGATTTTCTGTTTATCTAAATGGTCTGGAGTCTCCTCACAGCTAATAGGAGTCACTGGGGTAATGATGATTAATCCTCAGTTACTTACATGCAGAAGCGCCCATACTTGGGAACAAGATGGTATATTTATTATAATTAGGATACAAAAATAACTAATCTTAGACTTTTCTTGAGCGAATGTCTCTATTATCTTTTTAATTAGGTACACCATTGTATTGTTTGAAGATTGCCTGGAAGTTGGTTGTGTGTTCCCCTCTGAAGGAGAAATTCTCTATGCAAAAGTTTTCCTTAGTGAGTACACACAGCAGTTCAAGCACCAAGACTGAATTCTTGCAGCGTACACATTGTCAGACCAAAAGTCACATAAGTGTCACTGTGTGCATCCTGTTTCCCAAAACTACAGCTGATAATGAAATGGTAAGGCTTGCAAACTTACTCACTCTAGTGAAAATTACCTTGAGTATTGAAGTGTTAGAGGTAAGGAGACAAACACTATCAGACCTATTTTGAGAACCCAGAATAGTAGCCCGTCTGCTTTGCATGCATAAAGAGAAGAAATTTGATTTGAAATCTGTCTCTTTTTACTGCTTTCAAGCAAATATTTCCCCTCTCTCTTCATTACATACTAATGAAATAAATGCAGGAGTAATGAAAAAGTAACATCTTTGATAACAATGAGAAAAATAGCATTAAACCGTGGATGACTTTGTTACTTGACTTAATTTGTCTGGCTTTTTCTTGTTCTGTTTGAGTTTTTTGTGGGTTTGGGGGTTTTTTTTTCTGTAGTAAAGTAAAAGATACTCTTGAAGAACACATGTGCCATTACGAAAGATCTGTATTGATTACCAGAGTGTCAGCTGATATGGTGAATGACTAGTGAAGATACCTTTTTTGAGCAAACACCATAGTCTGCAATACAACCACTCTCTAAGCAGGAGGAAGGGTGCTTTAATCATCCAACAGAAAGAATTTATGAAGATAAGTTTCCTAATAAAATTGTAAGAGTAAATGTGGAAGCACTGACAAATATATGTTTAAACAGATGTTTTGAGGGTAGGTGGGAGTCAAGTGATGCATAAAGACAACACCACTGTCTGACTTTGTTTTTCCTCATTGTTACTATGGGGTTATAAAGGGATTAATTGAAAGCCAAGAGAAAATATACTTGCTCCTAGAATCTTTGAAGGCAGTAAATTTTAAATAAGACAAAATCCCTTTGGAAGTCTTGAAACCCTTTATTTTTTTTCCTGTTTGTTTTTTTTTTTTTTCCCAAGGGCTGATAATGAAACGGAAATGTTTTTCTGTTGTATGGAAAGGAATATCACTGAAATCTGATTCTAGGGAGCTACAAGTTATAAGAAATGATGGAGATGGTAAGCATATGTCTAGGCCTTTTCAGCCCACAAGCCAAAGGGCTGTGTCATTGATCTATAATCAGTGTGAGATATTCAGTAGTGAGAGGCCAGGAAAACCAAAATATTTCATTTATTCTGAGGGAACCAAGGTCAGTTTCTGAAGTTAAGGCTGATTTATGCTGTGGTATGGATTTCTTCCTGATGAAAATTTGAACCAACAGAGAATCAGGCTTTTCTGCACTCTTACCTATACTTTTCTCTCATTAAATGAAAAAATAAAGCAGCATACTAAGAGTTAACATTTTTTTGGGAAACAAAAATTATGTTTGGTTTAGGGCTCTCTTCAAGAGAAAACGCGTTCCACTTGTCAGTCCTTGAAATGTCCTGCTAGCTATGGCAACAAAATTCTTGTGTACATCCAGGGAATTTCTGTCCTTCTGGTTTCCCAATTTTTAAAAAAAAATAATTGTTCCCACTGGGACACAGGCTGTTGAACCCATTCTGTTTGGGCTGCACTAACTTTATGGCCTATACATGGAGCTGCACTGCTCGGAAAAAGGACTGATGTAGAAGTAACAATGCAAAGAAATTAAGAACTGTAGCGAAAGAGATGAGTACATTTTCTTCAATAATTTGAGCATATCCAAGAAAATACTGTTTTTACTAGCTTCTGTGTTATGATACCTTTGTGACAAAAAGGGCAGACCTATGGCACAGTATAATATTGTGGACTATTATAGCTTTGCTTAATAATTGTAGTTGAAGTTCACTAAGTAGCAAATTTTTTTCATTGTTTAATTTAGAAACATTCATTCAACTTAAGTCTCCCCCTCATAAAATAATTTTTAATGAGAATTTCATTATAACATAATGAAATGACATATCATCCAGTGACAGATTTGATGTCATTCAAAATAGTAAATTAAAGTTGAAATTCTGTATTTCTCCAGTTTCTAATTCAGCTGTTTAGCTAACTCTGCAAATGGAAAAATTCTTAAAACTGTGTTACAATACATTACTTTTTGGGATCAAAATTATACAAATGCTTTAAAGCTATTCAGCGTTATAATCTTTGCATTCATATTAAATAAACTATAATCACCTTAAATGGGCACAAATGAAATGTCCTAGCTGCAGAAATACAGGCAGCTCTATTCTACATAGCAGTGCTAAAACTTGTGTTTTGTTATCTTCCTCACATTCTGATACTGGGATATCAATAATACATGCATAAGCAGATTTATCTGTACTTTGCAGATATATTAAATCTAGCCATTTCTTTTTCTCTCTCTCCTCTAGCAGCCTGACAAAAAAGAAAATGGTATGTATTTAATATGGGGCACCATATTATGCATGAGCATTGCCAGCCTGGAATGTGATTTCACCTTCAATTGTGTGACTATAATTTTGCATTTTTTTCTATCAACAAATATCATACATTTCAAGGACGATTCATCAGTATTCCTGAAGTGTCTTATTTGTATTAATTATAATTAATGTTAAAAAGTTATATGGACTTAGATTTAATTAAGCCATGTGCTCACTTCTTCGCCTCAGAAATAGCATTTAATTGAGCAGAGGTTAGGGTCTTGCTAAATTTTTAATTGTTGTTATAAGTATAATGAAAATTCTTTTAATATATATTGACTTTTTCAAGACATGACAAGGGCTTTGTGAATCTCTACAAAGACAGAAACTGATTAAATTCTTGCGGAAGTAAAACATTGAAATAGAAAAGGAAACAACACTCAGTAAATTGTGTATTACACCTCACTCTTATTTGATACTTGCCTAAATGCATTTTATTTTCTTCAATATTTAAAAGTTTTAAGAAGAGGTGTTATCATAATTGTCTTTTGCTGATCTAAAATGGACTCATGCCTTATCTTTTATGTATAGAAATACATGTTCAGTGAACAAAGAAAGGGGCCAGAAAAGCTGGAAACCTGCAGAACAGCAGTGGGTTGTTTTGTTGCAGGCTGAGCTTGTGCAAAGCACAGATGAGCAGAAGGCAGGAGCCTGTAGAGTCTTGACAATAACATAAAGAGAAACAGGCTGAGAAGAAAAGGTCATTGTGAGAGAAAGGAGAGAGAGTATCTTATCAGCTGATTTAAGATCTAATCCTCTCTCACAAACCAAGGCTAAATAGATGCTCCCTCAGTGTTTAGGAGTGATGGCCTCCTCTGTGCTTGTTACCTCTCCATACGGTGGCCTTGTGCATTAAGTTAACCTTTCTTCTTAACTGCTCCTCTAATAAGCTGTGAAACTTACTGAGCCTTTTATTTTCCAAATGGCAAGGAAATATTTTTTCTATGAATTCACAATAAAATTTTGCTGTGTCACAATTGAGACTGTCGAAAAGATGATACTGGTATATTTTTCAAACCATTAAGATAACTCTGTAAACTAGAAATATTCCTTCCTTGGAACATATAAAGCAAGAAGACACACTTTAAACTCAGAAACAGAGTAACTAAGATCAGGGAAACTGCCTCATTTATTTTAAAATGTTTTTTACTGGAGTCCAGAAAATTGAAAAGTCATGCAAGAATTTTTATTATATTAAGCAGCATATTTATTTCTAAACATGCTGAATTAACAGATTTTTTAAAAGTATCTTGTCTTACTACTTTTTTTAATATACAAGAGTATGTCAGAGCACCTCTGAATTTGTGAAAACTGTTTTATGCCTAGCTTCTCACATGAACTTGAGACATTATCAGGGAGATTGACTCACGAGTACTTTCACACGTTAGAAGTGAATTTTTACAGAAGAGTTGGGTTTCAAATGCATGAAAACATTTTTACTTTTACTTACAGAACAAACTTGATTTGTCCCCACACCTAGAGCTGAACAAGGTTTTGGCCAATCTTAGGGAAACAAGACCTATAAAACTGTACTGTAGCAACAAAGGAAAGAAATTACTGAACTCAGAATAATACTGAGATTCTGGTTTTGAGTTGGAGTTTTTAGGTATTACAGTTTCCTGTGCAAAATTTATGTTCTGTTCCAACTTTCCTGAGCTTTTATTCTTTTAGCAGGAGCATTGGCAAATAAAATTCTTGCCTGTGATGTTGTATTGGGTTTCTTTAGCAAGGTTTTGGTAGCTGGGGATGCCGTGGGGGTGCCTTCTCTAGGAAGACCATAGAAGTTGCCACCAGGTCAGAAAAATCCAGTTCCAGCCGTCTCCAAGAAGAACTCACCCCTGGTCAAAGAGGAGCACGTGAACAAGGTTGGTAGTGCCCTTGTGACAACATATTAAAGAAAACATAAAAAAAAGATGCTGTACAATAGCTGTGAGAGGGGAGTGAGAAAATGTGAGAGAAACAGCCCTGGAGACATCAAGGCCAGAGGAGAAGGAACAGGGGGAGTTACAGGAGACACGGAGCAGAGGTTCCCCTGCAGTCTCTGGTGAAGGCCATGGTGATGCTGGCTGTGCCCATGCAGCCCATGGAGGACCATGGCAAAGCAGATATCCACACACTGCAGGCCCTGGAGGACCCCAAGCTGAAGCAGGCTCCTGGCAGGAACTGTAACTTCCCCAGAGGAAAAAGTTTTCTGGCAGTAGCTGCAGCCTCAGGTGGGAGCAGTATCCTCCTGAAGGACTCTACTCCTTTGAAAGGCACCCACACTGAAGCATTCCATGAAGGGCTCTCTCCCATGGGGGGATCCCATGCTGGAGCAGGGGAAGAACATGGGGAGGAAGGAGTGGCATTGATGAAGTGTTATGAACTAACCACAACTACCATTCCTGCTCCACGTGGTGTGGAAGGGATAGCAGGGGTCAAGAAGTTAAAAGAATCAGGAGGGAAATCAAACCTGAGAGGAAGGGAAGGATGGGGGAATTTGGGTTTAGCATTTTTCTTATTTCTAAGTATTTCAAAGTACTCTGTTACAAGAAATTGACAACAAATTAGGTTAATCTTCCTCAAGTCAAGCTTGTTTGCCCGTGTTGGTAATTAGTAAGTAATGTCCCTGTCCTTATATTGATCTATAAGAATTTAATTTTATTTTTTCCAACTGTCCTGATGATGAATGGAGTGACAGAGCAGCTTGGTGTGCACCTGCCAGCCAGCCAAGGTCTGTTGACCACAAATAATTTTATTAACAATATAATCCAGTTAGGGGACTACAGAGTAAAACCAATTTGTCTGCTTTTACTGAAAAAAATATTTTAATTTTTGTAGTTGTTGCAAGCATGTAAGTTCATTTGGAGAATCTAGGATTTTAGCAAACTGAATAATAGTATTTAACAAAAAATATACTAAATGTATAATCAGATGCACTGACTAGATCTATGGCTGCATATTCTTTCTGCTTGTATTAACACATTGCAAAGGGAAAGAAGTCAATGGGAAAATGATAGTCAACGTTTAATACTATTTACTTCTAGGACAATAGTGCAGTAAAGAGGTGACTTCAGATAATAAAGATCATGTTCATTGATTACAGCTCTGATTATGTGGTTTTTGTTGGGTTTTTTAATATACTAATTATGTATTTATACATAATTATTATACATATTTATATTTAAGTATAAAATGTACAAACAGTAATGTTGAGGTTTATATTTACATATCATAGAATGGTTTGTCAGAAGACAATCCACTTATTCAGACTAGCTACAGATTTTTGAAAATGCTTCATTTGAGTGAGTTCTGGACTTAAGCTATCATAATATTATTTATACTAAGAAAATTATGATAGATAAGTAGTTATTCCATCCAGCAAGAAGGGGAAAGTATGTATCAATCCTGTTAAATGTTTAACTCTGTCAGTTTTAGTTTTCCTCAATATAATCATATTTCCCCCTTATGAAAAATAACAGATTTCGTGGAGTCTGGCACTTAGCCAGTTCAAACCGCGACAAACTCATATATATTTGTTTTAGGAATAGAGAGCTTAAGAAATTAATATTAACCTATGCCCATGAATTTTCTTCTATTTGCCATTCACCCTCCCAGATGTGAAGCTCTGAGTGCCAAGGAATGTTTCTGAAAAAATAAAAAACTGGAAGAGGGAGGTAAAGGAAGCTGGAAACAAGAAAGTCAAGGGTTCTCTAGATAGCTTTACTTTGAAATATCAGAACAACATAAATCTATATCATAAAAATAATTTCCTAGAAGGGATATTTTCCACAGATAAAGCATTGTGGTCATTCAAATGAGAATTAAAAGCATTCTGAAAAAATACTCAATTTGGTGAAAAGGAAGTAGGACTTGTTTGTAATTTCTTCCAGTAATAATGTCTCACAGATTGCTATTTACCAAACCTAGGGTGTTCTGTCTCCCTTTTACTACTGAAATTCATCTTTTCTCAAGTAGATGTTATGACAGTTTATACATCTCCTAATATAAATCACTGTAAATGCAAACTGGAACCCACAGTTGTATGAAAAACTGTGAGTAGTCACCTGTCTTTCTTAATTCCTCTCTTGTAAACCAAGATTTGGAATTTCTGTAATTTTGGGCTTCATCTATATGTGTGCCCTAATTTGCTGCTTGTTTTCTTAGTCTCCAAACTATTTTATATCACTCTATGATTTTTTACTTCAGACACATATTATTGGAAAAAATCAAGGATGAAGGACACTTGACCTTGTAGAACTTCATGAGGTTTGCATAGGTCTTTGTCTCAAGACTGTTACGGTCCATTTAGATGGCATCCCATCCCTTCAGAGTGTCAACTGCACGACTCAGCTGGTGTCACTTGCAGAATTCCTGGGGGTACACTCAATTTTCTTGTCCATGTCATCAACAAAGATGTTCAATAGTGCCAATTCCAATACCAGCCCCTGAGGAGCAACACTGCTCTCTGGTCTTCATTTGAACATCAAACGGTTGACCACAGTTTGAGTGCTCATGAAGCTCAACAAGGCCAAGTCTAAGGTCCCATGTGGCACGCTGGGATAGCTGCTCACATGAGTCAATGCCAAAGAGGCCAGAAGAGTTTTTGTCTGAGTTCTCAGAGATGTTTATTCCAGCCGCGCTCCTGGGGGTTCAGTGACAAAGACTCATGGGAAGGCCCAGGGTTAAGTATGGGGTGGTAGGGGCAGAGAGAGCACCAGGAGGCAGCCATCAGGGGGCACTGGGACAGTACAAAGGTGGGGCCAGGGTATGGGAGCCAATGCAGAAATAGAGGGGGGTGGCTGAAAAACAGAGGTCTGTGAGGGGGACAAACGGAGCTGACTGAGGGAGCAGAGCAGGAGTACACAGCAAAGCAGAACAGGGTATCCTTGAGAGAAGCTTCTTGTGTCTCTCTAACTTGGGGAATGCCTCTCAGGGTCCTTCCCTCCCAGGGGGTTCTCGGGGACCCTTCTGTGTTAGACTCACCAGCCTCCACAGTCCCACAACTATGTCAGGGCATTCACAAACACTAATACAGTCTGGATGAAGAAAGGATCGAGAGCAGCCTCCAGGAGAAGGACTCGGTGCTGGTGGATGAGAAACTTGTCATGAGTCGGCAGTATGTGCTTGCAGCCCGGAAAGCCAATTGTGTCCAGGCCTGCAACCAAAGCAGTGGGGACAGCAGGGCAAGGAAGGTGATTCGATCCCTCTATTCTGCTCTGGTGACACCCCACCTGGAGTACTCTGTCTAGCTATAAGGCTTCCAATATAAGAAGGATGTGGACCTGTTGGAACAAAGTGATCAATGATCACAGGGCTGGAGCACTTCTCTGATGAAGACTGGTTCAGCCTGGAGAAGAAAAGGCTCCAGGGAGACCTTATAGCAGCCTTTCAGTGTATGAAGGGGTCTACAAGAAAGCTGGAGAACGACTGTTTACAAGCATTTGTAGTGACAGGGCAAGGAGGAATGGCTTCAAATTGATAGAGGGTAGATCTAAGTTAGCTCTTAGGAAGAAATTCTTGACTGTGAGAGATGTGAGACTAAGTGATCCCTGAGGCCTCTTCAAACAAAAAACATTCTATGATTTTAGGATGTAGGAGATGGTAAAAAGATTTTAATATTTCATTAGCTTCCAAAACCCATTTCAGTGGCAATGTAGGAAGCTCATGTATGATCATTTCCACATGTTCTCTTTTAATCTCCAGTCATGCATTCAGGCACCCAAGAAAAGCTTACAGCCTCATTAGGTTGAGGTGGATTCTTAACTGCAGGGTATAACCTCACGTGTGTCTCTGTTACACCTCACCCCTGGTGGCTTTGTTTAATCATTGGGGGACAGGCTGTGAAAAGTGCTTCTCACTTAAATCAGTTCTGTGAAAATGTCTCTTTCCCTTGGGTATAAAGTCAAGTAAGTTATTTCAGACTATGGATGTTGTGTCTCTCCCCCTCCCATTCAGACTTTGTAAAGTGAGACAGCAAGAGTCTCTGTCCCATCTAGGAACAGTTTGTTACACCATGAAATAATAGAAGTCAGCAGTTTCCCTTAAGGGAATAGAAAAATGTTGTCTTACAGTGACAAATTGGTTTTCATTAATTTATAGATCAATATGGACAGTGCCCCCAGGGATGTAAGAGAATATAATGATTATATTTCTGTCTGTGTACGAAGATAATGTGGGGTTTGTTACATCAGCTCTTCAGTGGCTTGGACTCCTTCTTCTAAGGCAGCTGTCAAAATAATTTGTATTTTTAAAAATAGAAGGATGGAGTTAAAGGTTTTTAGTCTATATAGAATGATATGTCTTAAAGGTAAGTAGTTCCATTGCTCTTATAGCTGCATGGACACAATGTTGTAAACAAGGCAAGCATTGCAGGAAGACGGGATATCCTTTATGATACCACCTGCTATAGATGTATGCACGTGTTTTGTGTTGGCAAGTTCTTGGGAAAGGACATATGTGCCCTAAAAATGTCTCAGTAATTTTCTCCTTTCTACGTTCACATCAAGCAACAGAAAAATTCGAATTGCTGGTTGTCATATAGACATTTACCAGGCTAAAATTGATCTTGCCTGGCAATTATATAGGTGAAACTGAACATCTAAATGTTAGAAAGATTTAATGCCTAAGATGAAGAAAATAATGTAAACATGAAGTTAATGCTAGAATATTTTTGACAAATAGCTTTTCCATCTCTGACCACTTAGGCCACTTTAAAAAATGATCTTGAAAAAATCCATAAGCATCATGGTTTCATGGCCTCAAGCAGAGACACTCCGTAGTTATTTCCCTACCCTCAACTAATAGCTTAATGTTCCAGGAGTGATAATTTTCTACTTGTCTCTCTTCTGTGAGCGTTCCCAACCATATCACCTCTTCCTCTGTTTCCACATCATCCTCCCCAACCTCTGATCCATAGATAATAGCCCTCTCATCTTTCAAATTAGTCTATTTGCCTAATCCACTAAAATTTAGTCATTCTCAACATCGATGGTACATTTCTATTTGAGAATTAGATGCACATCTGGTGTTCTCCAAATATTTCATTGTGACCAGGAAATGATATGCTATATTTTGGCTATGCACTATTTTTAAAACCATCATTTCAGACACATTTTAATTATTTAATGCCTGGTTATTTCAGTTTATTAATATGCACTTGTTTTAATGTAAGAAGTGTTAGCAGAAATAATTTAAAACATTTAAACAGTAAAAGAAAATTATTTTGCTCACTGTCACTGAGCTGATATTATCAAGTCTGCTGATTGTATAAAAACACAAATATAAAATAAAATTACCAATTAACACTTGGAAACAAATATATAAAGCAGGAAAGTGAAGCAGCTACAGGTAGGGAGAGTATATGGGAGAAAAGTACTGGTTTTCCCAGAGTTTCACTGGTTATGATAACTCCAGGAATAATTAGAAAATATCAAAGAGATTTATTACCTGACCAAATAAATAAATTGTTTCAGTAGCTTATTTGCTTGGATGAAGCATGAGTAATCTTCTTAAGGAGATACGATACATTAAATTCTTGCTTTTTATTTTGAGATACAGAGGGAATTAATTAATTAAAAACATCTGGAAACCTAGCTAGAATTATTTCCAATCAATTAAGAATATAATTATTTTGAATAATTCCCTATATTTTTTTTGACTGTTTTTTTAGAGTTGCCAAAGGCAAGGTCAGAGCCAAATTTGTTTGTGAAGCAAGTTTTTATACTATGTCATATATGTTATACAATTTGTTGTAGCAAATATCAGACATAAGACGTGCCACAATGTATGGGAACTTTATGAGTTATACTTTTGTTTTTAAAACAGGGAGTTTTTTTAATTTTTAGTAAGATTAAGGAGTATGGAAGAAAAATAAAGAGAATCTGAGTTTTAATTCTACTGAATAGCTTTAGTTATTGAAAGGCATAATATAGGCACCCTTTATCAAATGGTTTCTCATGAATATATAAGTCATGAGAAAATATTTCTCTGAGTCGCATCACTGTATATATGAGTCAAAATACTATATCCTGCTTGAAGTCACCATTGACTTCTCCATAAAATGTGTTAGGTCATCAAGATCCTGGCAAAACAGTACTTTCCTCTCAAATTTTCATATTAATTTAGGTAGCTAATCTGTTTAGAAAGAATAGGAAATAATAAGTTTTAAATCAACAGGTATAATGGTATTAAAATATGCACTGCAATTCTGAATGTGCACCAGGATTATTGTTTTATTATGCAAATTAATTTATAACCTTCTTTGTTATCTTGAGATGTACTTGGAGATTGATTTAAAAGCTGATATTAAAATGAAATATGTTCACTGAAGCATACCAAGGACATTTAGCTGAAAGTTTTACTATTTTAGTACCACTGGTGGCAATATCTTCCTGATGTTTCAATACTAACACCATTAATTTTCAAACTAACGATCAAAGGAAAATTTAATATGGGTTATTGTTATGCAGGTGATATGTTGAGGAAGTTATTATTCTGCTGGTTTCACATTCCACACTGAGAAAGAAAAAAGAAGAAACATTTCTGGTTTTTTTTTTTCATTTCTGTGTTTAAGATGTTAGCCTTATTATATGTATTCATTCTTCTTCCAAGCTTCAAATGTATACTGCTAGCAAGTTTGGTGTGAAGACAAGGTCATTTAAGTTTTTAAGACCTATTGTTCACACTTGATGAATCCTCTAATTTATACAGCACTGCTTATGACTCAAGGATGTCTTATAATGGGCTAAGGACAAAAAACCTTAATCACATGGAAATACATGATGATGACTGGTATCTACAAGTCCTTCAGTGTATATAATCTCCTGCTGAATAAAGAACATTGTCTTCTAACATCAAAAATCTTGAATACAATATTGCTTTAAAAAGTGAAAATATTCCTCATGTACCCTGCTAGTTTCATCATACAGATGTTGTGTCAGTTAATAAGTAGTGTAAATATTTTTTAAAAAATTAGGGTATAATTAATAATTTTGTGACTGGATTGGATTATTTTTTAACTTCATATTTGTGTGAAAATGATATTTTTTTTAAAGCTAGAACATCTCTGATCTGGATCTTAAATTTTCCTTTATCATTCTACTTGAACCTATTTATTTGAATCAAAAGACTATTACAGAATTAAATGTAAATTAGTTAACATGATCTTTAAGTCTGTTCTATACACTTGTGGTAATTTCTTCCTAAGGAAAAATACTGTCATTAACCCAAATAAAACATAGATTCTGTGTTGTTTCTCCCACAGTAGTTTTGGGTATCCTAATCGTTTCATAGAGACAAAGCACTTTGAAATACTTATATAACAAATGTACATAAGAAATAGCTAATTCCCATGTTTTATGTAAACTTATGAATAATTCATCAATTCTCATAGGAAAAAAAATCATTGTGATCTCAATTCCTCATTCTTTTTCCATCTACAAAAATTAGTGAATCAGATGCTAGTCGCATCTAATAACAGAAATAATAATGGCTTCAAATGATCAATCCCTTTTTATTTATGTCAGCAGGAACTTTTATACTCATTTGAATATGGACATGTTTAAACGCACAGTTTGCCATCAAAATGACAAATCTGGGGAATACTTTTCTGGAACTGATTGTTTTTAAAATGGGCTGATGGGAGACTGCAGTATAAATACCAATATATTAGTGCAGAATGAAAATATTAACTCAGATTGTTCTTCTCTTGAAGATGTGGATTTTTAAATGTATTTGCAATAGACCAATTTACTTGAAGAATTCTAAACTTAAATTAAATATGATATTATTTCAGCAAAAAGAACACAATGCCTAGATTTTGCTTATATTCATATATATTTTATATATATTTAATATATATACATACAGTGGGCCAAAAGGAGAAATTAAAAATCTCATACAAACTTAAGAGAGACTTTTCTAACCTAATCATTTTTTACCTCTTATTTCATTATGCACTAAATCTTTGCCCTCCTCATTAAAAGACAATTCATTCTTGTATTTTTGCTCCATCTAGCCCTATTAAAAGCTTCATGAAAGACTGAAGTGCGGTTACTTATATATATATATATATATATATAAAATTGTGGAGAAGAATTGATGTAGACATGAAATATTTTGTGCAATAACTAACTGCAACATACAGGCTTAAAAGCCAGAAAACTATTTAGGTAAATAATTATTCTTCCTAGTGGTGTTCTTCTGATACACGGTTTTCTTAGTATCTCCAAAATAACACCATTTTGATATCTAATAAAAAGTAATTAATAATTGTCCATATTTTTTAGAGAACATAAATTATATAAATCAGTATTTGCTGTTTCTGATTGACAGAATAGAGTACATTTCCATGCCAAAAGCTAGATATTTTAGCTTTGCTAATTAACTGTATGGATGATAAAATGGTAGAATCACAGACGAAGCTGATTTGGAAGGGACCCACCAGAATTCTTGGGTCCCATTTCTGTTCTTGTGCTGGGCATGCCAAGAATCACACCATGTGCCTGGGAGTGTTGTCCAAATGTTTCTTAAACTCATAGTTCTAGCAATGATACAAATGACAATTCTACCTTATAATTTACTCTAGAAAGTAATGAAAAAAACCTTAAAATAGAATAAAACAAATCATGGATAATCTCCCATCAAATACATTGGAAGCATATCTTCTTTAACTTTAATTCAATATTAACTCGTTCAATATTAATACTTAAAAATTTAAAGCAAATTACCATTCATGTGGAAGATCACTCCTGTAACAAAGTCCAGGTCTTGACTGTTAAATTACTGTTAATGTAATGTATGTTAATTTAATCACAATCAACTTTAGAAGATTACATTAATGCTGTTTCACTATGATATGTTAGAGGTATTGATCTAAGAAAATTTCATAGGTTTTTAATTTTTTTTTAATTGATGAAAGTACTATTTTAGTGTAATAGACTGGCATACTGCAACTGTTGAACTGAATACACTGTATGGAAATTTAAACTATGTCATTACCAATAGCAAATAGAACCCTTTCTTCCCTCTTTTTTATGTCTTCATTCTGCTTTCTTTGCTCTGATGATAATTTGGTTTTGACTGCTCTGGTTGGTCTTGTTAACTTTTGTTCACACTTTTTTCCCTTTTGTGCTTCTAATAACCTTCCTTATGCTTCTTCAAACTTTAATGCTTGCCACTGATGGTCAGCATAAGACTTCTTTAGATCGTTACCAGGTTAAACACGAGGAGCTGAAAAGTGCCTTTCAGAAGGAACTCTTGTGGGTTTTTTTGAGATGTAATTATTCAGCCAATAGTAACAATATTAGATCTGGGCCTGAGAACTAGAGAGGTCTAAAAGATAACCAAAAGCTGTTCACTCATTAAACATATCTTGCATTAACATCCACTAGACTTAGAAGGAATATCTGTTGATCATATTTGAAGAAGCTGGTAAAGTTTTCCATCAAAACTGACAGCTATTAATGGTCACTTTCTGGATATATTACATCATTTTTATAAATTTCATTCATAGACCTAGAGCAGAATATGGATCTAAGTGTAAAAGAAACGCCTAATTTTTAGGAAAAGTGCCTTTGGAAACGGATTCAGGTAACTACATGAATTTGCACGATATGGTTAAGACAAAATATCCTTTAAGGTCATAGTACATTTCAAGCATGATATTATTGAATTTTTTTACTTTTGCCTCTAATGCTTTTTCTTTTGTGTATTGTGTATTAAATGCAATAAAAACCTGTATGATTTTAATATTTCAATAGACTTCTCATTTTCTATTTCTGCATGCAGTAATAGACAGAGCTTGGTATTGCATGTTAATTGCAGAATTTGTGTGAGAGGCAACTTAGGATCTAAATCACATGGAAAATGTGAACGGACCTCATAACTTTGACCAAGAATTTTTTAATCATTAGGCATTTTGTGCTATATAAAATATACTAAATTCAGGGTTTTTTCAGAGGGCAAATTTTATGCTTTTTATGGATTAATATGGTGTAAGGAAAATTTCAGGTTGCACTGAGAAAGGCTCACTTTCTCCAAGGGTAGGTATCTTTAACCAACAGTTTTAAGCCCATATATGTGTATTCATTATCATAACTGGCACAATTAATTCACAATGCTTTTGCATAATATTTTTATCTCCAGTTTTAGCTTTATTAAATATATTAATATTAATATAAAGATAAACCAGTCACACTTCATCTGTCCCTTGCATGCTATATTTCCTAAATACCTTAAAATAATGTTCTACATAGCAGTTGTTACATATTTTTTCAAATTATTTGAGAAATCTTTGAGTAAAATATTTGAAAAGAATAGATGAGATTTTTTTCTTATGAGCTGTTTTTGCAGGAAGGATCCAAATTTTGAACATTCAGTGGTGCAGGAATTTTGCCAAAACAGGAGGAAGAAAAGGAAGAAGAGTTTTCTTGGATGTACTTAATCTGCATATAGATAAGCTTCTTCACTTTGCGAATCATAAATATCAATCATTCATGTTCATCAGTGTCTCATACATATTCATTAGAACAAACTGCTATGCATGATTAAAGCTGTTACAAAATGACAACACTGTGTTTTGTTTTTATCTCAGGCCTCTATGAACTGAAAACTCTGCTGGCTGTTTCCATCCCATAATCTGACAACACTCTCTGCTATCTACAGAGAACCAAAACTCCATATGAGTTTCCACGGATTTGCACTCTGCCTCCCAACTACTTAGGACTTTTAAGTAGTTATAAAGTGATCCTGAAGGTTTTCTATTTTCTGAGCAAAGATTTCAGCAGTGTTCAAAGGCGAGTTCCAAGCTTTAATGGATTAACTTGAAATAAGTGTTATTAACATGTTTATTTGCATCCAGGTACTGGGAGGAATGTTGCTACGTGGGAAAATGCAAGGGGATTTTCATATTTTCCTTAAAAGTGTTTTGTGACTTTGTAGCTGTCCTTATACTTTCTGAACTTGCATTTGGAGTCACAGACTGTGTGAAACTAGATTTGGTATGAGACTGTGGGGAAAAAAGGCAGTCCCTCTCTTGCCTGAACACTTATATCCCAGGACCTTGAATTGTCGTTTCATTTCTCCAGTCAGTTGGGTAGAATACGAAGCTTTGCTGATTTTACTAAAAGTACAGCTTGGAAAGACAGGCCTAGAAAATACACAGACAGGTTCGTGGAGCATTCAGAATATATTGCCCGTCTCTGTTTGACCTTGGAAATTTAAAAAGCATTTGTTTAGTACCCAGGCTTTCTATGTAAGACTGCTTCTTCAAAAGATCATGGTGATTTGGTTGTCAGCTGAAAAAAGTAAGCACTTCAAATTTTGGCCTGGAGGCAAATGTTTTACACAAGCTGTCTGCTCTAGATATTCTCAAACATAAAATTGATAATCCCAATTAAATTAGAAGTGAAAAGTAGGTTTTTATATTATTTCAGTTGAGTGAAGAAAGAAGAATACATTGAGTGACTAGAATTTCCCTGATAAAACACTTCTTTTTGCCATTACAATTCCATTATAATGACCATTTGTCATCTAAAAACGGCAATAATTTTCTCAGTGAGTTAGTGGGACTAAAAAGTATGTCTTAAACTGAATCATATATCATAGCATTTTTTTTTAAATATTCCAGCATTAATTGGAAAAAATATGCCTTATTCTAGACCTTCTTGGAAAGTTTATACCTCAAGGTGGTCACTGCACTCCAGTTACATCTTTATTTGTAAAAAAATCCCCAAAATATTTTAAGGTTGTTCCAATTTTACAAATAGAGAGCATTTCAGTATAACCTAGTTTCTCATTTGTCTTTCTCATAACATTGTGGTAATATTGTTTCATACTCAACTTTAACTTTACTATGACGTGAAGTTTATTTTTGGCAGCCTGGTGTTAGTCATCCTTGATCCTTCCATTGATATATATATTTTTATTATGTGTAGACCATTGAATCTTATAGAAATTATATTTTCTATGTTATTGTTCCAATGTATGGGGATCTCTCTGGAGACTAGTCCTGTCTGCCACTAAGTCTACACATACTTACTGTCATCTGCAGATTTAATATACATACCATTAAGTCTTTAAAAACATTCATGACATTTCGAATAGTATCAGACTTGGAATACCTTCTGTATCCTCACAGTTTGTCAGAAAAAAAATAATACGGAATTATTTTGAATAATTTTTTTAAATGTACTAGTCAGTAGTAGCTTCAAATAATCCATGTGCCCCTAATATGCTGATGCAATCATGTGAAATACATTTTCAAAAGTGTTACTATGGAGACTATATATTAATAGATAAGTCAATATGCATGATATCACTGTACTGTTCTATCCACAGTCTTTTATCCTCTTACAAAAAGCAATAAAGTTTCTTTGAAATGTTTTGTCCTTCACACTTCTCTTTATTGCCTTCTAGATGTCTCTAAATCATTTCTTTCACTATGGAGAAAATAATATTTAAGATTATACATTAACAGCTTTCCACTTTTTAAGGTTAAACACTGTATCTCTGCTTTTCCAAAGGCTTGATTCTTCAGCTCTCCTCACCGCTTTTTCAAAGATAGCAGTACATGACTTTAAGCTTAACTCATCCACTTCATCTCCCTAAGTATTCTAAGTTAAATTTCACAGAGCCCGCCAGATACCAAAAATTGAATTTGGACAGTTTCTAACCTTTTTCTTTAGCCTATTCTAATTTCTCCTAAGTTAAATTAAGACATTAATTATGTTTGCCCACATTACCATGATTTTTGTCTATAATGGAGACTGGAACCAAATGGAATTCAACATTTAAGCCTTTTTGACTAAATAACACAAGATTTGTGTGTGTATCCCTGTTGGCACAATGCTATAACTTAATGTTTATTTTATCTATGTTTTATATGAGGGAAATAATGTTTCCAGATGGTATGACTATATTTGTTCACAATACTTTTAAAGCAAATTAGAAACAAATGTTATAATTTGATAGCAGAATCTGTAATTTGGAACACATGCTACTAGCTGTTTAATTTTTCTATTCAGAAGTTTTACTCTTTTGTAAACAAATTAGCCTCCTACAGCAGGTGAGTGAAATTTAAAGGTGTGTTTGAACACAGTTGCATCAGGGTATTCTCTTTGGAGCAGTAATTTTATTCTTCTGTACATCAAATTCATTTCAATTTCCCTTCAGTTAAAGCCAGTAAAATCTTTCTGTTCAGAGACACTCATCAAGTCTGCTTAGTTGCTTCTTAACCTCTTCCTGGTTGTACCAAAGTGGTCCAGAAAGCATGAAATATTGTGTCTATACACTACAGACCTTGAAAGGCAGATCCACAGAATCCATCCATATTATCAAGACATTTTCTATTTGCAGGAGTCTGCACATAAAGTAGAGTTCTGTCTGCACATAAAGAAGTTCCATCTCTTTGGGCTTCAAAGACTAAGCTCAGTCCAGAAGCGAGATGCATAACTGTGAAAAGCACTGAAATTGAGCAGGAAGTATTGATGTTATGATCCTTTAAGTAGAGAAAAAAGAAAAAAAAAAAAAGGGGAAAAAAAAACCAGAAAATATAAGACATTTAAAAGCTTGGCTCCTGTCTTCTCCTCAAGACATTCAAAGCCATATCTAATTTTCTCAGAAAACTTTTGAGGAGCTGTGGTACAGATAACTTTTAATGAGGCACTTCTATAATATTAAATCTCTTTAAGATTCATAGGGATATATAAATAGCTGCATTTTATACCCCTCTGGGTAATTCTGTATAAAAAAATTCTTGGATTCCTGCCTATGCTATCATAGGCCTATGAGTTACTTCAAGTTTGTTTTGTTTGGTTTTTATTGAATTTCTTCAGTTAATTTGCCAGGATTAATCTAGAATAATAAATGATAATCTGGGATTAAATCTAGCTTCCCTGTCGAAGCATAGTCTAACTTTTAATTAGAAGCAGCAAAATTCAAATAAAAAATTAATTAAAATATGATGGAATTCATAAAGAGACATTCTGACAATATTAGAGACTACTGAGTATTTAATTAAAATGAAAAGCAAAAGCAAAACAATGGGGGAATTAAAAAGGTAGAGTAGATGGTGATGGATGAAGAAAAGTGGGGAGGATAAAGAAGACGTGGTTAAATGTGGGCAAATATTGGCAGAATGTGACTATGGCCACCAAATATTTTGCAGCTCAGTGCAAGGAAATTATGTGATTAAGCAGTAATCAATTAATTAGGGGTTATGATCCATGCACTTAATTGTATAAACACACAATTAATTAAGTGAGAAAATCATGTAGGTACAGAGTCAATCACGTTGTAAAACTCATTATAAGTAGAATACATGGGTAATGGAGTGAAATTAAACAGGCAAAGTTTAAGGATTAAAAATTAGCTGAGCAAATGAAATCAATAAATGGACAATCAACAGAAGCAGTGAATCAGCTAAGTAGCATGAAATGTAATTGCATTATTAAAAGGGTCATCAATGAATCAATAAATTTATTCTCCAGAGAGTGATGTGATCAGTAAAGTAAGGACAAGCAGTCCAGTCATTATCAGTAGGCAGCAAACAAGGCATGAGAACAGCAAACCTGGACAAAGTTTAGTGAGTGTTCTGGGTACCATCAGCAGCCACAGGAAAGTAGATTCCAGAAATACACCTTTCTTAATGCATTTTCCACTACACTATGCCAATGTGCTCTGGAGGATCTGTGAGGAATAATTTTTTATGTCTGAAAAAAAAGTCTTTTTAGAGGAAGAGCTGTAACTAAAGCCCTAGTAACAGCAACAGCTCTTTGCAAATCTAAAGGCCTACAACATACAAAATTTCTTATTTTGCAATAAATATATTGCAATATATATAGATGCAAAAAAAAATCAGTAGTGAAATTAAAATATGACTATTCTAGTCGGTTGACAAAAAGTAATAATAAATCTCAAGGTTGTTTGAAGAATACTTACTTTAGGTTTTCAAGCTTTTGTATTGCAAATCCTGTTTTGCTATTTCCACTATATAAGTAATCACTCAAACACCTTCTGTATTTGTTCATAGAGAGAAAGATAATAGTAATATATTTTATATAAGATACTAAGACTGTGATCACTTTTACTTATTTAAAACTAGTATAAGTTTGTGTAAATATTAGTAACTTTTTACAAGACTGATAATATCAACAAATGAGTTGCATATTTAAATGAACTATTCTGCCTTTTAGCTTTGTGTAAAATAAATGCATGATTTTGAAATAAAACTAAGTGAACTGTGATTTTTATGGTAGAGATAAGCATAAGGGGTTTCAAATGGCCTGGAAAGGGCTGTGTAAATTCCTTCATATATCTCTTCCTGTTAATTTAATTGCCTGACTTTCAAAAGTCCTGTCATTCTCACTCTGCTCAAAAATTGTCAGTGGCACTGATTTGTATGAAGATCTTGTAATGAACATTAATTTCATGTTCTCATTTCTGTTCTTCTTAATTTGCACTTGAAACCTAATTTTGGAATTGAACTTCATTCAGAGAAGGTGAAGTACTTCCATATTACAATATACTGTGGTACACAAAATTGCAAATCTTGGAAATATCACTAACCAGGAATTAAATCCTGGAGTACATGCCAAAAGTTCAAGTCTAGAAATATAGAAAAACGTTGCAATATTGCTCAAAACATTGCATTGTCAACTTAAGCATTTCAGATTTATCATTAAAGTGAAAGATACCACAGCATTATTAATGTGTGTAAATGCTGAGCTAAAGCATTAGTCTAACTCATCTTGCTGTGAGACCACAAGCTGCTGCTGTTCAGAATACGTACAACCTTCCAGGTTTTGCATTGGATCCTTACAGAACCAACGTACCCATTAAGCCTCCTCATCAACTGGAGGAAGACATTTAATTCACAATTTCCAATAAGCAAAGAAAAAGCAAATGTGTTACCTCTGAAGTACAAGAGTGATATTAGAAAAACTAAGCAGGAAAAGACCTAATAGGAAGATTAGATAAATTTTCTGTTCAGGGGAGTTTTATCATAAAAAACTTTTTTTTTTGTGTCTAAAACACAGTTAGAACTCTTCAGGTCCAAACTTTTCCCTGTATACCATACCAAATTTTGTGTGTCTCTTTGAGCTGCTCAGGATAGGGGACATCTGGGTTCTTTGCTCTACAGCAGTCTGCCCATTAGAACTGTCCCCAAACCTCTAAATAAAGGAATGCCTAAGCTTCTTTGCCCATGAGATACCTCAGGAGATCAAGACTTTGGAAAAACCTGTAGGAAAGTGGAGTCTTAGAGTTTGAACATGGTGAATCATGAGCATTGACATATCACACAATTTCACATTTTCACAATTAGTAATCAGATAGGCCAAAGACTAATACAATTTAGTCCTTTTCCTGATATCAAGCCCCTAATACTATCTCTAATATCAAGACAAGTATATTCAAAAAAACTGTCTTGTCATTTCCTAAATGGGAACCACTTGGTTTGAGACCTCAAACAGCATAGGTGTGCTGCATTTAAAATTTATATTTTTCTAAGCTTTTTATAAATGTTTCTTTCATCATAATCATAGTGTAATTTATAATTATTTCTTTAAATAGCAATAAGAATATTCACAGATATGACTAAATTGAAAACAGTCCTAGATACACACTTATGGAAAAATATGTATGTGTATACTGATGGAAAACCTTTGGGTTATAACAATCTTTCAAAAGAGCTGAAAAACTTATACTACTAAATTATCTATAACAATAGTTTGATGTTTCATTATAAGCTTCAGAGACTGAATCGAACTTTTTAACATTTAGGTGTCCACAGCTGGTTCTAACGACAGAATTAGCAATTTGCAAAACTTCTCAGAGGATTATGGTTGTATCAGTTGGAGTTTGGGATATTGCATTCTAAATTTCATTCCAAAATATTATTAAGTATGACTCACAAACAGCTTGAAAATTACTTGCAATATATTTCACTATACTTCAAACTGATTGAGACATCAGTAAAGAACAAAAATTAAGTAGAAAACACTTGAATCCCCCCTAGGGTTTTCATATCACAGTCCTGTGCTGGCAGAACATCTTCGGCATTACATGGTACAGGAACAATTTCTACATTTTAAACTAAATGTAATATGCTATTCTTTTTCACATTTACTAATAGCAAAGAAAAAGTTATAGGGCAGAAAGCAAACAAACAATTCAGCATCATACTTTACTTGGCATATATAATTCAGTGTATATATTACTCTACTTCTGAGGAAAGAATGTTTTCAAAAATAAATGGAGTTCATTATGTCAATTACCAGATTCTGGAATCTTCCTCCACTCAGTGATGAGACTTAATGAGGATTTTGGTCCATCTTGGTGCAATACTCTGTTCATGATATACTCTGAATCATTTCCACAACATAAAAAGTCAGCAAAAGTAAATATTGTTCAAGACTGACAATACCATTTAGATATGCAGTCAATGACATCTAAGAAAACAGAGGAAAACTTTGCATAGAGAAATACATGACTTAAAAGATTTTGAAAATAAGAGGTTGGTTTCTATGGATTCACTCACCTCACCAGTACGAGTGCATAAATGTAAATCCAAGTGTAGTTAGGTATTTAGAAATGGAAAATTTCCCCTCTCAATTAAATATACTATGCCAGTAAGCAAGAATCTGAGCACCAACAGGCAGATTTGCAGTTGTTGTAGGCTATCCTAACTTTCTGAGCAGATTTTCTACTGATGTAAGCCAGCACTTTGAATAGGACACTTAGACACTTTATATGGACATTTAGTCTCCGTATTTTATTGCGATATTTGTATGTTGCACTACATAAACTTATTAATCTTTATTTGCAACATATAGCTGTTTGAGCTATAAAAGATAAATATTTTTGAATAATCTGACACAAACCTGTGTATAATTTTTTAAAAAATTAATAAAAAACTTATAACCACAATAACTTTTTATTTTATAATAATACAATAGAAAAGATTCACTGACAGACTTAATTATTTAGATTTTTTTTTCCATTTGCCTTCTTGTATCAAGGTATCTGAAGATGACTAGTTATGTTGAATGGGCTGTTATAATTTGCATTAAGTGGAAACTTTGCCAGTTGGAGACACTAAATAGGTTTGACTAATGATTTTTGGCGTTTTAATTGTTTTCTGTTTTCAGACTGGATTCTGTTAGAGTATTTAGGCATTACTCCAGTACCACATATTAGCAAGCAAATGCTCAAAGTAGGTGTTGACCAGTATGAAGAAAGACTATTATCCTACATATTTAAAATATATTTGGCTTGTTGCAGTATAAATATAAGATTTATTTAATGCAGCTTTTGTTTGTATCATAAATAAATTTGTTCTTAAGTATATTTTTGAGAAGTCCTTAACAGCATCTTCAAAAAGTGCATGAAAGGAGATTCAGAGAACTAAAGGTGATGAGATAAATCTGAGCCAAAAAGTAATGGAATACCTCCTCCTAAAAGCTATGTATTGGTACATGGAGGAAGAGAAAGTGATTAGGAACAACCAGCAGCTTGATAATGTTCTACAATGAGATGACTGCTCCTGAATGGAGGGAGATTACCAGATGTTTGCCTTGACTTGACCTCCCATTCTCTTTTTTCAGCCAGTCAAATACAGTCTGGGAAGGTTGGTTGTCAAATGTGGTAAAAATGTGCTATTGTGCTCCAGTGTTTGAGGTCAATGAATGGTATAAAGTCAAACTTGTGGCAAGTTATAAGCAGTGTTCCTCAGGGGTCAATACAGTTTAGTGTCTCTGATAACAGCATGGTGAGAGTGTACCCTCAAGAAGTTTCAAGGATGCCACCAAACTGTATATGGTTTGTGGATGTAGGAGAAAGAGTGACCAACATTCTATAGGGCAGGGCTGCTGCAGAGCAACCCTGACCCTGTTGAAACAGGCTGATAGAAACTACAACCTGAAGTTCAACAAAGACTGATGGAAACTTCTGCTTCTGGTTTGAAATAACCACATGTAGGCTGGGCCCTGGCTGGAGACAGAGTACTTCTGCAAGGCTCACAAAGAACTTTGAAGGACTTGAGTCATGGTAGACAACAAGCTGAATGTCAGCAGCATCCAGAGTGCTGCTCTTTCTCACCTTAATGATCCCAATACGAGAAAAGATGCTTTCGCACTACAATGGGTCCAGTGGAGGACCACTGTGACAACTGGGACTGGAACAAATATTAAACAAGGAGAGGCAGAGATAACTCATTTTTATTCATGACATCGGTGCAATCTGAGAGTGGAGCAGAGACTCAGAAAGGTGGTGAAGCCTACACCTCCAGAGAAAAATAAAATAACATAAAAACCTCCTGCGAAACTTGAACTATTTGACTCTATTTTTCTTCAGTGGTTAAACTTTCAAGGTACTTTATAAATTAATTAAATCTATGATTCTACGTTGTCCAGGGTTTTTTAATAAAATTTGGATTCTACACAGAGCACAGACACTGAAATATTATTTTACAGAGCTGGACAAATGAAAGAACAAATGGACTGTTTCTGGATAAACAGCTCCTGCTAAAACTGTAACTTTGCTATTTGTTATGTAATGACTTTATTGAGTTGCTTTTCATTTTTTTCTAAATTTTTACTTGAAAGTTAATAATCTGTGCAGCGTATTCCATCATTAGGCAGGTATTATTTTAATGTTTGAGATAGTTGTTATTGAAACTCAAAGCATAAAAAAGAGCATATGACTCACACAAACATTACCATAAATATCCCCATAGTTTGAGTGTAACACTAGAAATATTAAAAGTCTTGAGCTGTAAGTTATTTGCAAGAACCTACATAGTTGTGATTTTCCAGACCGTTGTGTTTTCCTTCTCTTCCACCTCCCCCAAATATTTATATAATGCCATTTTAATAGTTCTGAAAGAGCTGTTGGCAAGATATTCTTTGCAATCACCTTTGTAGTTATTTTTCCTCAGCTACGGTTATGTTATGATCACAGGAAAAATCAAACATAAAATAATAGTGTGCATTTGGGAAGAGAAATCCTTAAGTGCACTGAGATTCAACATCTACACAAACACGAAGAAAGCACAATAAGATTCAATGTAAATGGTGATATTCACAGTTCACCTCTTCTACAAATTCTATTTCCATGCTTTCATCCTCAATGAGCATACGTTGATAAAAAAGAGTTTGTCTGCCTTTTCCACACCTTTGCTTTTTCTAAATTCATGCATGGTCAATCAGTTTTCTTCCACCTTGTTTGCTTGCAATTCATTTATGAAGACCTCAAAAGGGTGTTTCAGTTTCTTCTTAAACTACAGAGTTAGGCTGTGACCTATATCTATACCGTGAAGAACTAGGAGGGAGAATGCTTGCTAATGAATTTCACTTCCACCTGCTTCCTATTAATGAGGATTCACTCATGAATTCTTAGAAACTTTTACAAGTAATCATTTAATTTGAAATTGAGGCATTTACTTAATGCTTATTCAATTTCCTTTGCTGGATGACAATTCACAATTTCCTTTTTCTTTTAAATCCATACTGTACAATGTTATTTAACCACGTCCATTTTTTTTTCCCCTCTTGAGAATAGCTTTATAATAAGACTGAAGTGTAGTTATGGGCTTATCTCAATTATGAGAAAAAGGCCTTTCACAGTGTAATTATTTCACATTTAAACTCCAACCATTTGGATTATGTCCCAAAATGCTCAAGGCCTATTTCTTGTTTAAAGTGTTCAACTAGACTATGGAGTGAATTAATTCTGGATCATCAGTTACTGATTTGTGGGAGGCAATTGCAGAGCAAATCGTTACATTTAAATACAGAAAATATAAGAAATGAGTCATAATACTAGGACATGCAAACAACTATATCAAACATCAACATTTATCTTAAAGTCCTGTAGTAGTCACTGTTGAAAGTCATCTTTTTATGACTGTTTGCAAAGAAATAAATACAGTTTAAGTATCAAACCTTAAAAGTTGGAGCTAAAATTTTGTGTTAGCCAATGTAACTGAGAACAAGCCAAATGGTGTAATAAAAAGAGAATATGAATGGACATTTTTACTCTGTATAACACTGGCTAATATGGGATGATGTGACAGGCTGCAAAGTGGGGATCCACACTATGATCAAATGCTGACCAACCCCAATTTTATAAGAAATATTTCTGTGAAAAAGAGATCAAAGCATCTATGTACTATCCAGTATGCACTTCTTTGCTTAAAAGTTTCTGTCATTGCAAATATATCAGAAATACACACATAGTTACAATGATCCAGCTATACCATGCACACTTCTGTAATTGTTCATGACTTTTACAGACTTCAATATTATTTGTCAGATGGAGAAAACTATTTAAACCATAGCTGGATGACTGGAGAAGGAAGTTACTGAAATAAAAATAGAGGCCTTGGGGTGCAAAGAAGAATATGAGTACCAGAGGAAAAAGAATATGACTCTACTTAAAAAATCTTAATTATTTTGAAGCATTAAAATTACCAACTTCTGTTTTCTTCAAAACAAAAAAAAATTATGTAAGAAAAAAACCGGAACGCTTTGGAAAACATATATGTGCCTTAATTCGAAATGATGAGAGAATAAAACATTGAGAAAACTGACGTGTAAGAGGCTTGCATTACTCCTTCTACTGTTGTCACTGAATTGCAAGTGTCCAAAGAGAAACAGCTTATTCAAGAGAAATGATTGAAGAACAGTCTGAAACTGCTGTTAAAGTCAGGCTCAAGAATATCATTTTCCTACTGAAAAGCGTTTTTTACTGAGGACTCTTCCTCTACTTGTATATCCTTTGTTGAAAACTACAAAAGGTTTCAAGAACAACTATTAACTATTTTGTTCACACTAACTGTCAAACTCTTGTGAAAAGAGATTAGTTAGATGGAAAAACTTTTTTATAAAGCATAGTAAAGCACAGTTTTTCCATTTGAAACAGCTGGCGGAGAAGATGGGAAATCACTTCAAAACTTCAAGTACACATTGGTTGTGTGTGGTAGGATCAATAAGTGCATAGCTGTATGGCTGATAGAAAGAGGAACTGGAGAGACAACGAAGATATATAAAAGTTTTGAAGATATCTCCATCTGCACTTCTGGGTGCTGCCTGTGTATGTATGTGTATGTACATTTTACAACCGTGGAAACAAGCCCCATATTTTACAGCATATGTGCACGTGGGCCATATACAAATGCATAAACTCCGTTGAAATATACTCTAAAAACTTTATTATCAGAATAAAATACTCTATGATAAATCGTAACATTATCTTGACATAACTCATCTTCAAAAAGGAATCAGTAATATGAGCCACAAAAACACTATTACAGTCTGAGAACATTTGCTCAGGCTATTGAAGTACCACATGATCCCTGGATAATGCTTACTATAAGTGGCTAAAAGACATTAGGTTATCTTAACCAAATTCTTGCTCTCAGTCACTCAGGGAAAATATACATTTGGATTATATGTTTGCTTAAAGATGCAAAAAAAAGGTATTCATGCCTTCTTGACAATGAATGAAGTGTTTTAATGATCCTGTAAAGGACTCGTTCTGCAATAGATGGTACTGCCCTCCCTAGTGACAAATAAGGTGGATGTAAAGAGATGGGATACCCTGGACACGTTATGGATCTGACTGAGAGACAGTGTGCATAGCACTGCTTTGTTTGTGGGGGGGTAGGGTACCGTTTTTCCTTCCGTCCTAGATATCCCACTTATCCTAGAAAGCTCTGCATATTAACACAGACAGAATTGTATAATTAAGTAGTCTGAGGCTGAAGGACCTGTACTTACATTGTGAAAGGAAAAAAATATGCCTGTTCAGCCTCAGCAAAGTCCAGGAAAAATCTGATCCTCCCAGTCATTTGCCTCTAGATAATTATTCTTCTTCTTAATAAGCCTCACAGGGTTTAAATTATTTTCCAAGGTTTTGCAGAACAATAATTCCAGAAGTAAACCCTACTTGAGGAGCAGCATATCTTGCCAGTGTTTTCTATTTCAGCCCCTGTACTAAAAAAAAAATATTAGGAGAGGAAATAGGATTGTGAAAAAATAGGTATGTAAGGAGTTGGAATAATATCAGGAAAGACACTGGGTCTTTCAAATACAGTAATCTTTCTGCATTACAATGAAAATGATTCAGTTTCTTTCATCTTTTATTCACTTCTTGTCTTTCATCTTCCTCCTGTCAGGAAAGAAAAAGGAAATTTTCATTAAATGTATTATAGGTATGTGATATAGAATCTTTTCCCCTATTGAATCTGATAGAGATGCATAAAGAATTCTCTAGTACTGTGAATTCCTGTGGGACAATTACAGGGAAATTTTCACAACATGTCACTTAATATCTTTTCAATTTATTCAAGTTCAAACGGTTTTAAGAAACTTTAATGGTAATAAAATTCTCATTTTATTCACTACTTGCTAATTGTTAGCTTAATTCTCTCTGATAAACAGCCATGTGAAAGTACAAAAATATTCAAAACGATTTAAAACCCCCAATCTCTTTTACTTTGTAACTATTAGATTCTCTACCTAAACTTGTCATTCTGCTTTCCTTTTATCCCCATACACTTCTAACAACTAATTTTGCCACTTAGCACATTTAAAATTTTATTTTATCCTGAAGAGTTTAAGAATACTACAATCATGCTTAGCTGGATGAATTGCTTAACTTGCACTCTGTCCTCCATCAGTTAGGTGTTTTAGATAAAATTATAGTATTTTCTGTGAAAAAAAGATCACTTCTTAACTCTATCTAAGCCTCCTATATATACAACCATGTAGACTGGTTTTAGCCACAGAGAGATACAAAGTCTAAACAGAGATATTACATACCTATAAAGAAAAGAATACTATTAATTTTGAAGCAATATTGCCACTATTATTTTTTTTTCTGTCTGTAATTTCTTGTTTGTTTATTAGCTGGACTAAGACTTTTTTTAATGCATTATTTGAACCTATGGAAATAGAATCCAAAGGATTTAGATAGTAATATGAGCATCTAGTGAGAACAGTCTATGTTGTGTAGAGAAGACTGTGGTATCATAAGCTAAATGATCACCAGAGAATAGAGAAATGAGACAGAAACCATTTGAATAAAAATTTTATTTGAGTCACAGTTGTTGAAAGACAATAAGATAATGATCTAGTTAATAAAAGTGCATTAGAGTCCACGACTTTTTCATATGTTGGTTCAGCATCCAGACCTGCATATGAGTAAAAGTTTTCTTTTTTATTTTAATGTCAGAATTCACATTTAAAGAAAAAATTTTTAAAAATTAAAAAAAAGAAGAAAGAAGAATTGGTCTGCTTAAGCTATTAGAAAGAAAGCAAAATTTACTTCCAGTTTTACTTAAACTCAATATATTTATATAAATATGAGATTAGAATATCGTTGTTGATGAACTATGAGAAAGAAAATGTCAAATGACTCTCTTTTAGAAAGCTGCTATATAGCAAACATTAATGTACAACAAAACAATACTGGTTTTATTTTTTTAGCATGTATATTTCTTATATATTTTATTTCATTTCAACACATTGGGCACAGAAGGCCAGGAGGTTATAGACATGAATGTTCTCTTTATTCTGTTCTCTGTAGTATTTTCTCTGACCATTTATTTGTTTCACTGAGTGAAGAAAATGGTTTTGCACAAGATTTCACTAATGACTACAAAGTTTGCAGCAGTCTAATAAGAGTGTATAGAGCATGGTACCACAGATTGGTAGTTTCTGTATTTGAGGGTTAGATGGACTTACAAAGAGATAAACAGCCACACAAAAGTTAATTGTTTTTTATGTCACTGTGGTTGCAAACCCTTGACCTAGGAGAAAGAATTAGTATTTCCCATTGTTACAATTTTTTAACAGAATGACTTAGTGAGGGGAAAATAAAAGGCAGCAGAAAATTCTAAAAAAAAACCCAGAAAACCACTTCAAGGGACTTTGAACTAATAGAGAGCTAGAGAAAGGAAAGAGTCTGACTTTTGACCCTACAAGATTAAATTGATTCTTTACTATAGATTTAGTTTTTGTCTATAGTGAGAACTTGGGGGAAAAAAATACTTTATTTTACACTGGATGTTACTATCTTCCTACTATTTCTAACTGAAAATTTTGACAAATGTTTTCAGGTTCTGCAGCTTTTCTTTTATATTCCAAATGAGACTGTGTGTTAAACCATAGTCTACCAGTTATGGGACATTACACTTCCATGCCATTGTTTAGTTTTATTCTACAGCAGACACTGCACTCCAATTCTGATATTTGCTGCATAATGCTCCTATTCTCCCTTTGTGTTTTTATTTGTCACAAGATGAGATAAGTGGAGGCCTGGGATCCAGATTCACATTCAAATCCATGACTGAGCCCAAACTCCCTAATTATTGCAGCACCTATATGCTGCTTCCCAGTTTTTTTGTATGGAATGAATATAATGTTTCTCCAATGCAGTAAACCTATTTTGGCTTCATGTTGAATTCTACTTGTTCAGACAGGATAGAAATAGTGTGCCTGAGACTCTTGTATTTGTAAAATCCAGTTAATATTCAGGCACAGGGACAACAAAAAAAAAAAGATTTGGCCCAACCCGAAATTCAAAAAGTAGCTGTCAAGTGTTGACCTAGTGTGAATAGCTTGGAGTAAAGTGATAGATCAAAGACCACTTTGTNCTTCCTTCCTTCTTCCTTCCTTTTCCTGATCTGATATTTTTGATACAATTATTTTGATACAATATTTTGATGACAATTATTTTTGGTTGCCTTGGAACATTCCAGGTATATATGTACAATATAAGCATTTTCATTTTCTTAGTAATTTAGTCCCACTGACTTCTTCTCTCTTCTATTAAATTTGACAACAATGTAAAGAAATGAGAAATCTCTTTAGCAATGCCAGCAAACCAGCAAATGGGAAATTCAGAAACTCACCTCCATAANGAATGAATATAATGTTTCTCCAATGCAGTAAACCTATTTTGGCTTCATGTTGAATTCTACTTGTTCAGACAGGATAGAAATAGTGCCCCTGAGACTCTTGTATTTGTAAAATCCAGTTAATATTCAGGCACAGGGACAACAAAAAAAAAAAAGATTTGGCCCAACCCAAAATTCAAAAAGCAGCGGTCAAGTGTCGACCTAGTGTGAATAGCTTGGAGTAAAGTGATAGATCAAAGACCACTTTGTTCTTTGAAATCTGATTAAACCCTAGCTGTTCGTGAATGCACATATAAGGAGAAAAAGAATTGTAAAGTTTTTCTGAGACATCCAAAGGCATTTCAGTCCTCAAAAATGTGTTTACCTAAACTGCTCTAAACANTCTCTTCTATTAAATTTGACAACAATGTAAAGAAATGAGGAATCTTTTTAGCAATGCCAGCAAACGGGAAATTCAGAAACTCACCTCCATAAGAGAGCTCACAGATCTAAACATAGTCTGATAAGGGTTCAATCAACTCCTTTCACCAGCCTTTAACTGATTTAGCCTGTAACTGTATCTGTGCTATTGCTCAGAGAACAGATAGGAAGTTCACCTGTCTTTAAACAATGCACTTATGGTTGTTTCTGGGTGTCCTCCCATAGATAACTTTTTCCTTCAATCTTTTATGTGGAAGATGAAAAGAAAAAATTCTCTGTGAAAGACACAAAGGAAAGTGTGATGAATATCTCCCTACACTTAATTTAGAAAGCTCTGGCTTTTTAAATCTTACTAAGAACCTTGCTTGAAAAGTCTCCTGCTTAATTATTCACTCATATTCCTAGACCAAATATGATTTTGCTCCAATCAAGGATGAGTAATGTTGCTGGAAAATTGCTTTTATTCCTTTTCTCAATCAACGCTACCAATGATCACTTACTAATCTGAAGCCTGCTCATGGCACTATTATTTTCTTTTGGCTTTTTCCTTTATTTTTTCTTTATTATTTACATGGAACATGTGATCAGATAGTATTCTAATAATCAGCTGTTGCTACTGGGCTGTTTTGATCTTATAATTCAACATTTTATAAGTATATGAATGTCCCACCCTAATATACAATTTACACTTTCGAACACATTCACTTTTTGCATCACTGAAGGAAGAATATTTAAAATAAATAAATTAATTTTCTTATGACTAAAAGCTTATTGAGGAAGTCTCCATTTTTAAAAGCTCTTACTTTCAATGTTACATTTTTTGAAGTAATGCAGTCTTTTATCAGTGCCAGTCTATCACACAGTTCCATTTAAAACGACACAAAACTTCACCTCTCATGAAGCTCATAATTCACAATAAAAATACACCATAATAATGGTAATAAATANTATATATATATATATATATATATTCCTAGAACTTTAATATAGCTGACGGGTTAAAGAAAACACTTTCTTTTCTCTTANGTGTGATCAGATAGTATTCTAATAATCAACTGTTGCTACCGGGCTATTTTGATCTTATAATTCAACATTTTATAAGTATATGAATGTCCCACCCTAATATACAATTTACACTTTCGAACACATTCACTTTTTGCATCACTGAAGGAAGAATATTTAAAATAAATAAATTAATTTTCTTATGACTAAAAGCTTATTGAGGAAGTCTCCATTTTTAAAAGCTCTTACTTTCAATGTTACATTTTTTGAAGTAATGCAGTCTTTTATCAGTGCCAGTCTATCACACAGCTCCATTTAAAACGACACAAAACTTCACCTCTCATGAAGCTCATAATTCACAATAAAAATACACCATAATAATGGTAATAAATATTAATTAAATTAGTTATGGTAGTTTTATTATCAGCTTCCCACTTTGCAGATATCTCGTAATTTATAATTTCTTTGTAGGATTTTTTCCAATACTTTTCATTCTAGTATTTCCACCATTCTCTACACCGACTTCAAGTTTCCATTTGTTTCAACATTATTTTTCATATTTTTAATAGATGAAATTATTATTATTCCTTACTTTATTTATGAAAACTTTCTGAGGAACTACAGCATTGGCCATGTAAGATCAATTTTTTCAAAAGTTTTTTAAAAGGTAATTGAGTTTCACTGTTCTGCATTTCAAATCAGAGAAAGATTATGTCAGAAGAAATTCTGGAGAAGACAACCAGTTTAGACAGCTTTAATTCTCTACTGTATTGGCTGAGGAAGGACTAATGAAAAGTGTAACAGCTCTGAGAGAAATTCAGAGACACTAATTTCCTAATGCAGTTATTTCAAGACAGTATGTCTTCAAGTAGTTTATGATAGTTAAGTGTAAAAAGACTTCCTGGACATTTTGGGTTTTATTTTCTGTTTACCAAAAGATTAAGTGAGTCTTTGCTAAACTTGAAAGCAGCAAAGCATCAAAACATTTTGAAGAATCCAAATGAAATGCTTTATTGATAATAATACAGTAAACTAAGAATATATATATATATATATATATATATATATATATTCCTAGAACTTTAATATAGCTGACGGGTTAAAGAAAACACTTTCTTTTCTCTTATACTCTTCTCTTCTCTTCTCTTCTCTTCTCTTCTCTTCTCTTCTCTTCTCTTTTCTCTTCTCTTCTCTCACCCACCCTGATTTTTCAAATTACTTTTAATCTTCAATAATTGTACAGATGATAAAATTGATGCAAAATTATGGGCAGGGATGAGGAAGGATTTTATTGAAGCCATGAACTACCTGTAGGTTCTCCAGTCCAAAGAGAAGCAAACGAACACTGTGATCTTAACTTTTGCTTTTAATTTTTGAAAATTAATATCTGTAATACAAAAGCAAAAAAGTAATTGTGTTCTGTCACACTGTCCACTTTTACAGTTAATATGGAATATCAGTTTTTTCACTTATGTTTTGCAAAATCTCCTCTTAGTTGAGAAGACCATCAATCCATTGACATTTATTTTTGAAAATTCAAAATACTTCTTAAGTATTGCAATAAGGAAGAGAAAAACCATATGACAAATCTTCACAATAACTGTGTGAAGAATTTCAAGCATTCTGCCCATGTGAAAGGTAAGAAAGAAAGCATTATTAGCTTCTGTACTGCAGTATCAAGTATGTTTTTTCTGTGTTCTTCTAGGTTCTTCCCCTTAGCTCCCATAAAGGGTTTCTAATTTTCACAATATTTCCACTGGCTTTATTTGTTCCGTGTTTTCCATTCATATAGCTACTAAGATGACTACAGTTCTATGAATCCTTTACATTCTTGGATAGATTTTCCTTGAACAAAGGCACAGAAAAACAAATATGAAGACACAAGAGAAGTTATAAAGTAAAAATCTGTTAGCAACATAGAAACTTACGTTCCGAGAAATCTGAGATTTGATTTTTTAAGTTATGTGTATATTTTTAGTATTTTATTTATTTGGACTGAGAAAATATGAATTATATAACTCATTAGTGTTTTATTTTAATAAACTCCTATAGATTCCTAATTGATTTCCTCTTAGTTTGATTGTTTTCTGCTTTACCAATGATGGCAGCTAGCATGGCTAGGTTTAAGACATTTCATATTAGATGGAGACTGGCCTCAAAGAAATTTTATAACCATGTCTGGCCTGTTAAAAGAAGATTTTCATGATGAATTTCCATATTTTCATATAAGTTAAGCCATCAAGCATGTGTTCAATAGTATGTTCTTCCCCCAGTCTTGAATAATATTCTGCCGAACGCCCTCTCTGAAGGCAGCATTCTCCCAGGCCTGCATGAATGCAAATTCGATGGACCAATTGATTGGGCTTTTTGCATTTTACCTGGCCCTGGCTAGGATTTTTGAAGGGTTTACTCCACAGAAAAGAGTGTGGCCATTTCAGCAGAAGAGTAGTACAAATCAGGGAATGTTCCCCTTCTTCTCTTCCTGGACAGACTTCCTTTGCTAGTGCCATACTACCTTTCTAATAGGATGGGGGATTTTGTACCTGACATTCTCTCTAAAAAAGAAATTGTATCCTGAGAATAAAAAGACTGCAATTACTGTACTTGTTTAACTGATTGCCTTTTCCTACAAGAAACCTGTGTGCTGTATGCTGCTACTTGCAATCATTAGGCCGTAGTAGTAGGTTTTGCTCTCATTCCAATAGGATCACCACTTTATCCCAACCTGTAAGTGAATATTGAGTATATTTGCTTATTTTCTTCCTTTTTTGATGTTCTTTTTTTGTGTTTTGTGGTTATGAAAAGGATAAGGACATAGCCCTCAAGTTAAATTTGTCTTTCATGTTAAGATTTAAATATGATGCGATTTTCATGTGAATACTAATGGTTGGCATTTTTGCCTTTGTTGTCAGTTATTTCAAGCCTAATACTACTGATACAAAAAATATTTTCTTGTTTCTTTTACACTGATGAATTATTTCAGACCTTTATGTTCACATCTACTTTGGTGTAGGTATAAATTCCCACTTTTTTTTTCTTGGAAAAAGAAAAAACTGTATTCTACCTACCATTAATGGTTCTGTTCATCAGCATTACCAGTAATGATTCATTCCCCCTAATAACAGTGATGGTGATGGTGTTCTCTAAAGCCAATATTATTATTGAAAAGGAGTTTGAGAAAAAATTCTTATTTTATTTAAGACACTACTTACTTTGGTGGTTGATATCATTAATGATATCTGACTGCCAAAGTAAATTAAGAAGCAGAAGTGTTTTGGCCTTCTTAGTTCTATCAATGCAGACTGATATAGCCTATTCATACTATGCCTATGAATTTCTCAGTAGAATTTTTGTGAGAAAGCTCTCTCAAAAACATTTGTTATAGTAACATCTTATAGTATCTCATCTTCATCTAGGAGAAAAACTTTCAAAGTTGAGACACTTCCAATGTTAGGTAAAGGATATTTGGAGCTATAGAAAATATAGTCAACTATTTTTTTTACACTATGAAAGCTAAATGCTCCCTGGACTTTTTCTCTGTGGGGGAATAAGTCAAATTTGACAATAAATAACCCTAAATGTACTGTACATTTAAATGTAAAAGTGTCCCTGTTGTCTGTTCTAGTTGAAATAGTATGGAAAAAGTCCCAGTATGCACTGGGACTGCATGAAATTTTGTCTGTAAAAATGAAAGTTTTTATCTTAAAGGCCAGTATAGTACTGGCTACTTTGCATTGACTACTGACCCTGCTGTGAATTTAAGAGTCCAAAATTTTTCTTATCAGGGCTGAGCCAGAAGTAATCTTCAGTCATATTTCTGCCTGTTAGGACAGAGACAGAAGTTATGAGAAAAACTTTACAATCTGTGAAATGACTTTTGATTAAGACCAAAGAGAAAAAGGATGTAGAAATAGGAATGTGTCTATTTCTTGTGTATTCCATTATCAAGCATTAAACACTTTATTATAAAATAGCAATAGCTGCCTCATGATATGAAGTAAAATTACTAGTTTCTTTCTCACTTTTTCTTTATGTCTTTTTCTTAGATCCATCTATTTATAGTTAATGTTGTTATTTCTGGTTGTTTATTCTATGCAAAATGCTTCAGTACTTTTTTCTCAAACTTTAGCTTTGTTTATGATTTGTACACCGCTTTGAATTATTCACAATACAAAAAATTTTAACTCAGTGAAATGCAAGTCAGTTAAGAATTTAAAGCCCAAAATATTTTTAGGCTCCTTAACAATAATTGGTATACATTGATTTGGTTCGATATTTTGAAATGTCTTCATTAACTTCAGTAGAACAGAATCAGAAATCACAGAACCAATTAGGTTGGAAAAGACCTCTAAGATCATCGAGTTCAACCACGGTTGAGCCACGGTACTAAGTGCCACATCCAGTCTTTTCTTGAACATCTCCAGGGACAGTGAATCCACCACCTCCCTGGGCTGTATCTGAAAGGTTCCACAACAAGGAACAGTGTAGGATGAGTGTTAAATAATGGGAAGCAATGTATCATACTTACACTGTATATACTGGTATATCTCAGAACATAATTATCGTGAGAAACTGATGTGAAAAGTAATAACTTGGTTGCTTATCTAATTGGCTGCTTATAACTGCTCTTACCTATTTCACAGCAGCTGTCAGTGAGTGAACCAATTGCTTCCCGAGACACTTTTACCTGTATTTGTTCTTTTTGTCTCTGATCACAGGTTTGGCATGAATGGCATGGACATTTGATACCAAACTGACAGGACAGAACCCATCTTTATGTATAAATAGTTGCTACATAAAGACATGCATTGCTTAATGTAGTCTGTTTGGCATACAATGACTAAACATAAGAGCAAATATCTTCAGGATTTTTTTTCTCTTCAACCCTTGGTCAAATCATTGTCCTGCACTTGCTTTTCAGCTATGTTTCTAGTTCCTCAGTGTTTTGTCTTTACTTTTTCCTTTGGCAACTAATTCCAGGCTAGTTTACTACACAAGTCTCTGCCTGAAAGGCTCATGTCATCTTAGGTTGCAACAAACGTAGTGGTACATTTCCCCAACAATACATACTCTCTATTTGCTGATGCTATGAAAAGACAACAAACCAAACAGGATTTGACATCTTCACTGCAGCTATAAAATTTTCTTCTTTGACTATGGTGGACATGTCTGTTGCATTAATGCTTCCTGTTCACATCAGCTGTCTACAGGCAGGCAAGCAGGTACCTGCTTTGTATGTCTCTGGGGGCAAAACGTCAGACATGAGGTGATCTACAGGTCATATTTTTACTCCTCCTCTTCTTCAACTCACTTTTTCCTTTATGTCTGCTTTCCAGTGAGTAGTACATGGGTAGAGTCAGATTTGACCTAAATTAGCTCCAATCTGTCTCCCTCTGCTTAGGCCAGCCCAAATCTGTATTCATCAGCAAATTTATCCAGTTTCACGGTTCCTGTTAAATATCCACTCAATACATTTTTATATGTGTAACATAAAGTACTTCTTTACCTTCTGCTATGCATGTTGCATGAACTCCATCAAATCCTGGGCTGGATTTGCACCGGTTCTTTATTTTCAATATTGTAAATTAATAACTGTCTTTTTATTCCTAAGAGCAACTTCTAGGCCAGTTAATTTCTGAGCTAGCACATTGTTTATGGTTGATGTAGTGCGATACCATGGTAATTCAGTAATTACCATCACACCAGGTACTTAACACTCTCAAGAGCAGTGGAGGTGGAGAGCTTTTGACTTGACTGATGGTATGACAGGAAATCAACATGCCAAAGTAACAGAATTTCATGTCTTTTTTAGTATAAGCTGGATATATTAAAAAAAAACCCCTAACAATGCTAGGAAGGGATGTGATACACAGATCAGCTAAAATACAAAACATTTCTGCTGGGATATTAATTTACTGATTTTGGCTAACATGATAAACAACTGACGACTGCCATGACTATAAAATATTAGAAATAATTTAAATTAAACTGAAACCCTTTTAAGATTTTTACTCTAATTTCTGTCGCTTCTGCTGCTGGATGAGAGGGAAAAGAGGAGGAAAAAAAAACCCAAGTAAATGGTTTTCTAAATGTGTCCATATTTTACAAGCTTTATCTATCAAAACTGAACTGAAAACCCACTACTGTATGGGAATTCTTCTCCTGGGAGAGAACTGAACAAAATTTTTTTTAAAAAGCATAATGTTTTCTGAAACGATGATGCAATACAGCTTTGAATCAACGTTTTTAGTTGCTTTTTTGTTATTCATTTCTTGTTTAGTCCCGTTTAATCAGCTAAAATTACTGGTTTAAGTCGATAAAATTCACTAAGCTTAAAATTTTAATACTCTATCATTTACTGGAAATTATTAACAGATTGTGTCTTGCAAGGGTTTTAGAATGCTTCAAAAACAGGCAGGTACATGGCAGGTATCAACACAATCCTAGTCAGTCCTTGTCGTTGTTGCACATAGAATGAAAAGACTCCAAATTCCAGAAGATCAGAAGGCTGTATTTTTCATTTCATTTCATGCAAGCAATCAAGGAAAGTGCAAAATGCAGAAGCAAAAGCAAGAAACTTTTCTTTCTCTCTAGCAAGCAGCTCCTCAGAGAGCTTGTCCATCTGTGTCTGTCTGTGAACAGCAGAGTCTCCCACCAAATATGAAAGCAAAGATAAAGCTTTTTCATTGGTCAAGGAAAATACCCTATCAAAACTTTCTCATATTTACATTCTTTGTCAAAGATTTCTCCTGGGAACCTGTAAATGTTCCCTTTAGAAAAGGAGTAATGTTAAAACTCAAGACACTAAAAGAGAAATTGCTTTTTTCAAGTTTGTTGCTGGATTTCTGTAAGATCCACTAAAAAGTCAGCCCCAAAAGTCCTGACTCGAACATCGTTACCCACAGGTTACACAATACTTCAGAGATGGGAAAAACAACCATAAAAAAAGAAAAATCCACTTTGACTTGGAGATAAAATAAATTCATATACAAGAACATAAAATCCAGTGAACTGAACACCTTAAATGCCACTGGCACAATGCATTCAAATACTTCTTCTAGTAGACTAAAATCTGTTTTCAAAAAGCGTGGTAGTTGCATGTCTTATAAAAGAAAAATATATTTCCAGAAGAGATTATCTTTGAACTGAGAGAAACAGCCTGCAGACCTAAAACCACAGAATGAGCTCTAGGAAATCCTAAAGAATAAAGGAAATAAATAAAAAGTTAGCACTGATGTCATTCCAAGCTCTCTATGGTTCAGTTCAGGGAAAGGATTGCAGCACAGAATCTGCCATCAATGCCTTAAATGATCTGAGTGTGCCTAACTTCTAAGAAATTGCCCTTCTCTGTCTTGTAACTCCCATTTAAGCTTTCTTTTCAATAGGAAAAATTCAGAGCAATAACAGGGAATTGGAAAAGAGAGACATGGGAGATGTTCCTCAGTGGCTACAGATATAAGCTTGTCTTGCAGGAAACAACAAAGATCATAATGGAAATTACAAGGTAATCATCTAGTCTTGCTAACCTAAAGCAGCAATGTTAGGCTATAGATGTGAAACATAAATTTAACCTTAGAACATGACATTGAAAATAGATGGTTAATGAAATGTTTTATATATATATATATATATACACATATATACCTTGTTGCTTTGTGTTGAGACTAATCTGATATCCAATGCTGGCAATCTATGCACTACCCTTGAACTTTTTACTAAATAAAACTTTTTTCAAAAATTGTGTGTTTCAAAAATTTTTCAAAAAAATGTGCATGAACTCTGAAATTGTATGATCTAAACCAGTGTTAACTCCTCTAGAAATCCATTACTGACATTTCCAAGCAAGCATACAGCATCTAGAAACAAAAGTGAAAAAAAAAGAGCAAATCTCTGTCTTCCTATGTTCTTCTGTACACTTAGATATCTAACTCTGGACAGGGTTTCATAGGTTAAAAATGTATCATGCAAATCCATGGACTTTACAAGCTTTGATAACTATCAATTGCAACAATGTGAATTTCGCTGAAAGCTCAGGAAATTACTGGCTATTGCTGAAGTAAAGAAACCTATACCAAGAAAAGAATTATACTATATATATACTATTATTTTCCTAAGCATTTTCCTCTGCTGAGTGCTGTTGGAGACACTGAAGTGGGGTGGATGGGGCTAGGTCTGGCCCATTTGCTGAGTCTCACAGTCTGTACAAGGCTGTCGTTCCCCTCTAAACACTCTATTAACAAGCATGTCAACTTTCTGTGACTGACAACTTACCTTTGTCTTTTTAGAGGGTAAAAACCTCCAAAACACACAGGAGAACATAGAATGAAATTCTCAAAAGCTATCTAATGAACTCACAGTGATTGCAAAAGTTCTGTAGTTTATATAATATTCCTGATACTTTATGCTTCCCAAGGGAGGAAAACAGTATTAGCCCAGGCAAAGACAGTATTAATTAAATAAAAATCATTAAAACCAGCAATTAGCAACAGGTATTATATGATTGGTTAGATTACAGAGGAATAAAATAGCATTAAGAAATTTGTAGTGAAATATATCTTAATTTGTGATGTTATTTGTTGAGTATATAGATGAACATATCAAGACCCAGTTTGTCTCTCAGAAACATTTCAGAATAACACACTTCCAATGGTAAATATTAAAAAAAAAGAAAAAAATATTAAAAATTAGCTTTCTTGCAGTTGTGGAGTCATGTACTTAGAAAATTTCCATCGTGTGAAGCTCACTACAGCTGGTGTAGAATGCTTTACTCTGAGGCAACTGGCCACAGGGAACAGTTGGTTTAGAGGTTAGTCTTCCACTCCTGAGAAAGCTTCCCCCAAACACTAGGGGAAAAGAAGAAGTTGCTGTTGAAAAGACAGACTTGTTAAAGAAATATACAATTTTCTTGGTTGATCTTGGCCTTAATGTGGGGGAAAAAACCCAACTACACAAATAAAAAACCTCAAAACAAAACAGTTTTCCACTTAAACTGCTTCTGAAAGTTCAACTGTTGTCAAATTCAAGAACATAGGCATAAAATCACTCTAAATTATCCTTAACAGAAACCTTGTATCACTTCTATTATTCAGTCTATTTATTAAGTTTCCAAAAGGTTGTTTTCCTTTCATTATTACTCAGATGGCTTGAAAAGTTTAAATATCTTTAGTATCCCCTTCCCATGGTAAATGTAAAGACTTACACCTCCTTGAAACAAGCTTGACAGCTCCTGCAGGAAGAGCTCTCTGAAGGAGAGCTGAAGGACTTCCCTAGAGGCATCAGTCCTAGTCACCTCCACTGGGCAAAATTTGAGGGTAATTCTGTTTGGAAACACCAAGAAATGGGTTTTTTTGTTATAATAATTATGTTTAAGCTTATGTTTCTAAACCCATGGGAGCAAAAGTATGTCCCTAGGCATCCTCATTGGAGGTGCAGCCTGATGAGGTGCAGAAGCTCTGCACATAGACAGTGATGAAGATCTGGTTCCGTTTTAAAATATACTTTCTTATGTATGAAAAATGTTTTGGTGAATAAGTTCTTATAAGACCCTGAATTTTTGTTTGTGTGTGTGACCTAATGACAGTGGTATCTCTATTTTAAGTATATATATAGACAGGGACACAAACCTTAATGTATTTAATAGCTGTAAATATAAATGTTTCCATATGTGTATTTTATTTATGGAACATTTTATTAAATGTATTATGTTTATAAAATATTTTAGTTTTAACTTGACATCAAAACGGGTGTTCTGAGTGATTGGTCTAAGCATTACATATTTTATCTATTTAATAAATTTGTTTTCATAAGAATATTTCAACTGCATTAATTAATTGTCCGGGGCATTCTTCTTCCTGACTGCATAAATTATTTAGTCAATTTTACTTCACTATTTTAGAAACATACTATTATTACTATATATTATTATATTTTAATTTTATATTTATTTACTGAGCTAAAATAAATCCATAAATTAGCATAGACATTCCGAATTCAGAACAATCCCATATTCATTTTTTCCTTTTGAATAGAAAGCCGCAATCATTTTAGGTAGCAGGGCAGCTGTTACATATTTTAGGCTTATCACTATTTCCACAATTTATTTACTTATGTTAAATAAAATTCCGTACACAAATTTCCCTGTTTCTGTTTATAAAAAAAAAATTAAATGTTTGAATGATGTCAACAGTGGTTTTCTGAAATACAGGAAAACTGGCAACAACGCTGAAGAAAATAAATTGGTTTGAGCAGAAGCCCAGTTAAGCCTGAAATCCTACCTCTAAGGCAGTTGCATGGGCAGTCTGTCTCAACACTGGAAGCCCTGGTAGCTACGGAAGGAAGCTGAAATCCTTTTACTGCTGAAAGCGGTGATCTCATACCAGTGTTTCCAAACAGTATGAGACTTTGGGTTTATGAAAAAAAAATTGGTTATAATTATGTGTTTTGCTTTGGAGTAATTTCCTATTTAAGACTCACATATGAAGTTTCTGAAAGTAACTGAATGAGAACTAGTTTTATAGTCATTGTTATTGTTGTTTAACATTTTCTTACAATCACAGAATGGAAATTCACTTCACAGATGACTCTAAAATTTTGGAACCAGAAAACAGAAATTTGAGATCCAATGTTCTTTAGCCATGACAATAATTTTCCTCTCGAGAATAATTTCCAGTTAAGTATAAATCTTACCCATTTTTCTGGCTGGAGTAAATGTTTGTGTTCATATTTTTATCCTGAAGTGGAAATTTCCACAAAGAATTGGCAAATCAAAGATTCTTGATGATGTCTGTGACCTTTATTAGTCATCATTTCCTTAAACTCTGTAAAGCAAATGTAGTTGGTAAGTAAACTTAACTTTTTTCAACACATTCTCTCAGTACTGTATTTAATGGGTCTTATTAGAGCATCTTACTGTCTGTGCCTTACTGCTATGTGGCCTTCCTTATTCTTAGTTTTTAAACAGAACTACTATGAAAAACATGACTATTGTTATTTTTAATTTCATTTTTGGTTTGACTTTTCAATTATATGTACGATATTTCAACTGTATATGCAAATATGTAGTAACAAGTACCACCAGTACTTTAGTAGTACATTTATTTTCTTTGCAAGTGTAAAGACAGAACACTTAGTAGCATACTTTCTGCAGAGGTTTTTCTTGCAATTTCTTGGCTCTAACACTGCTCAGATTTCATTGAATTGTACTCAATTATTCACTGAATCAGTCTCATTTTTTAATGTGGGAGTTGGGGAACCAAGTATTTTGAAAAAGAAATCCTGTTATGAAACACACTTGTTATTTCCAAAAGGAGAGGCATTCAACATTTCTTGAAGTAGACTGAATATATATGTATATCTCACAATTATTTTTCAATAAATTTAGACCAGCAGTAACAGATAATTTTTAATTTAGTTTCTGTACCCTTCCACTATTCAAAGAAGAAAATAGTTTTTTGAAAATAATAATTTTCAAAGGAATTTGAGTCACACTTGTTTCTCTGAAAGAAGCTATTACTGCCACTTATTTCAGTATTTTAAAATGACCATCCCTTTCAAAAATATATATGACAGGTCAGACATCAAGTATTGAATGGTATCAAATTATTAATATATTAACTAACCTTATCATTTTTGAGTGAAATAGGACTCAGGACTTTCAAAATGAAATTTTGGTTATAGTCAGGATTTCTGGGGAAAGCCTGGCTGTATTGTCTGTTACAGTGCTTTAGCTGATCGTTTTAAAAATCCATTATTGCCTATTTCTGCTCAGGGTGTACTACTTTTTCATATAGTAGATGTTAGAGAACATAAAATTTTTATTTTTTATCCCCATCTTTGTTCAAACGCATAAAAGGAATTACTTTTATTGACTGAGGTTTAAAATGCTATTATACTAATTTTCTAAAACCAAAATCTGTTTTTCTCTGTAGGTAGCTGTGATTTTTCTGAAGCGTTTCTTGTTTTTTATTTACAAGAATTGAACTTCCTTGGTTTCATCCAACCTTTCTTGGTGGTATTATTTTATAAGAAACATAAGCAATAATATTTGCCTGGAGTGATTTTCAGGGCAAATGGTCCGGGATGCTGCTGGGAGAGGGACCAGACTTCTGCCATAAGCTGGGGTCGGAACACCTGTCATATCTTGCATGCCAGTTGCCCCCAGAACAAGTACCTGGCTTTTATATAATTTACACTTCTGTGGTGCTATTGTAAGTGTTGTGGTTTTCCGTTTCTAGTAACTCTAGCTGCACCTTGCTTTCCTTATTTTCTGCCAGAACCCCGAGACGGAGAACCCAGAACCTATGTAAGTACATATACACATATCCTATATACCTATCTCTATGAGTGTGTATGTAAGTATATAAAGGTGGGTTCGCCAAGAGGGACAATCCCAGCTCTTCTCAGTGGTGCCAGACAATAGGGCAAGAGGCAGCAGGCAGAAAGAGATGCACAGGAAATTCCATAAAATTCCACCTGAACAGAAGGAAGAACTTTACTGTGTGGGTACCCTACAGGTTGCCCAGTGAGGGTGTGGAATCTCTCTCACTGGAGATATTCAAGGACCAGCTGCATGCAATTCTGCACCATGTGCTCTAGGGAGACCATGCCTGAGAAGGAAGGTTGGACCATATGACTCACTGTCATGAATTCAAGAGGACAGGTCTCTAAGTATAACACTAGTTTTCATAAAAATAGAGAAGAACTGTCTCTGACATTTTGTCCCCTACATACTTCAAGTTTCCCCCTTTTTATTGTGGTTTGGAATTAGAAACCACATCCTCCATTGGTTTTCCAGTGCAGGTGCATATTTGTTTCTTTGTATCACTACCCAGCAACCACAACTGGGACAACCCAGATTTCATGGTTTAGCAGTCCAAAGGTTTGAAACTTTCCAGTCACATGAAAATTTATTGTGAAGTTTGATGTTTTCTTTAAGTTATGAAAATGTATTTTTTCCTAAGTTGTGTGTGTGTATGTGCATGCATATGTCCTAACCTGATATATATGTAGCCTAAACAGTGACTTTTTGCTCCTGGAAATGATGAATATAATAGCCAGTATTAGATGACAGTCCTAGGTCATATTATTAGAAAAAGGTGCTATGAGAATGAGAAAAGTGATGGCAATGTCTGCTCTGTGGACATTACTGTGAGCAAGTGCTGCCTGTGAGGCCTGAGGTGTATTTCTGTATTTCTCAGATGTACTTTGCTTACGACTCATTAAAAAAAGGGACAGTTAGCATTTTGCTTATTAGCCTCAAACTGGGTACTATTAAAAAAAAATATATAGACCCTTCTAAGCAATGTTAATTCACTTAAAAACATCATAGCGTGGAAACATACATCTATTATACTGAGACTATAATGATCACTAGTTGATGGAGAATATTTCTAAATAACTTTCTGATTAGAAAAAGTATAAATGCATGGAGATGAGGAGAAATATGAAATAATAGGAAAGACAACAAATTATCTTTCTCACTTATTTAATTAAAGCTTAACAAAATAATGCCAAGGTGTGTCCAGAGTTCAGAATTCTCATGGGAGTCTAAACATTTTACAGAAAAAGATTTGTCATCTCAGGCTAAATGAATGGCATAATTAGCCACAAGACAACATGCTATGAAATGTCACTGAAGAAAAACAATTCTTTCATGATTCTGAGGGTGAAGTATTTTTGAATTTATATTTATTTCTTTTCCTCAAATATTTTTTGTTGATGCTGTTGTTTTGTCAGTTGTTATTTTAAAAATATAAATGTAACATAGTGGTAGTACTGCTACTCTTTTTCTAAAAGATTTATTTTCTTTCAAAAAACTCACCTTCTGCTAAGACTTAAGTAGACCTAAGTGATGATTCCTCTGTGTAGTTTTGCACAGTTCTTCCAGAAAGAGGGATGATCTACTCCATAAGAAGGTGGGAGTCAATTTCACATGGCTTTACATGAGTTAACAAAATACTCTTCCTTACAGTTTACAGTTACAGAATGAAGGGAATGCCAGCCACATTAAATATTTTTTACTAAAAATTTTAAGTGAACATTTCTGATTCGCTTGGAAGGAAACACTGACCTTTTCATCACTGGGCACATCTCATAAGAGAGTTTTCTTGTTCAAGCTTTTTCCTGAGTATCAGAAAAATCCAATATTATCATGTTTTTTTCCAGATCTTCTGGAGCACCTTCTTGTGTTATCTGAGATAATTTTCCACTTGTATTTATACTTGCATTTCAACACAAAATGCTTTGGTTTCATTTTTTTCCAAGTTAATAAAAGACACTGTAAAAGCAAACTCTCCCTACTTTGAGAATAATTTGTGTGAGAACAATAAATATGTTGAGCAAAACTATATTTTTCATTCTTTGTCTAAATTTATATTATTAAAGGATTTGCTATGGCCTCAATGCCAAATAATTCCCTTTGGAACATAAAAGAAAATTTATGTATAAAATTAGTTTTCTTAACATAAATGAATGTATTTTGCTGAGCAATTTGAGAGTTTTCCTATGCAGAATAAAGAGGTTCTAGGGATCTATTTTCTGACACAGGAAGCTTTGTCATGTAGGTTCTTTGAAAACTACCTCCTAGTCAATTGGAATCTGGGAACAGGGAGAAGAAGAAAAGGAGAAGAAGGAAGCATAAGAAATTGTACTAATTCATTTTAGACTCATATTCAGATATGAGTCATGGATGGTATATATCATCATAGATACATTGTTATCCCAAAATTCAGACTGTTTAACACCAAAAAAGGGCATCCCTAATCTTGGGTTTTTCCTTTTACCTAGCCTTCCTACTCTTTATTAATATTTTCTTTTCAGTATGTTCTGCCAAAATACTCTCAAGGTTTTGTTACAGATTGATTTTCCCAGCTCTTAAAAATATTTGCATTCTCATACTCTAGAGTCCAATAATAGCAAGAAAGAAATATTCGGTTTTAAACTCTGCTACAAAAGTACCTGCAACTTTGAAACCACAATTGTGTATCTTTACTCCTTTGTTCAATAACTAACATATTAATTATCAGACTGATCCTGAATGTAAGTATTAAAATTTTGTCTTTCCTTTAAAAATACAAAATAAATTTAAAAAAAAAATTAAAAAAATACCCAACAATGAAATTTCCAGTAGGAGAAGAACATTTGTAAGAAAAATCCCACATTTTCTTGACTCTTCACCTTAGGATTAATATTGAATCCTCCTTTCTCTCTTTCCAAAAATTTGTTGGTTTGTGTTTTCAAGGATCTTTAATCATTTAACTTTCAGTATAACTTGTGTTATAAGATTTACTACATATGTATTTATGACATATACTACAGATTACAAAAATGAACTTAGGTTGGACTATTTCATGCAAAAAAAGGTGCTAACCCTTTATCTGCAGATCTTTGGGCCTATTTAGTCTCTACCACCATCCGCTGAATTCTCTCAGTCCACTCTTCAAAACACACTTTACTTCCTCACTATAAAGCTACAATTTAAGAGAATATATGCAAACCCACACAGCCTCCAAAGTCCTATCCTCGATTTCTAAATATACCAGATTTTCTTTTCTACTCTCATTTCTCTTTACTCCTTGCTCCAAAGAACTTTGGCCAGAACACCATGATGAAGCTGGCTCTGATTTTCAGTACTTCTGTTTCTTTCTATTCATACTTACATGCTGTAAGAAGTAAAAGATCCAAAGAATGCAAAGCATATGAATATTCCACAGTCATAAGGTTCCCAAGAAATATTAGATCAATGCTGACATATGGCAATTTTCTGTTTTACTGATCTCTTTTAACTTTAAGCATGAAATATGCTTAACACTTTGTGAATCTTAACCAATTATTCTTTTTACTTCATCTGAACTTCATTTTCACTTTCTAATCACTGTGATTTTCTGGCAGACACAAACAATTAAATAAACTTTAACTAGAATGTTCAGGTAGGAATGGGTTTTTAATGATGGCTCACAAACTGTGCCTTTAATGCTACAAAGCATCACCAAAGATTTGATGAAGCTTTTGTGAGTTTGAAGGAAGGAGGAGGGGAAAAAAAGGTGAATATAATTTTTTTGAAATATATATGTTAAACATGAATAATCTTAAAATACTGAATATATGTTTCTGCTCCACCTTGCAATTCTGTCTAATGAAGCAACTTTTAAACTTAATTTAGGTACAGCTTACACTCAGAGAAAATGAGAAGCAGAAACAAGCAAAGAAGTTTATTGTACTTACTAGGTAGCTTAGATAACCCCACCTGATAATTGAAATGTAGCTGGTTCGACCCATCTGGCAGATGGGAGGATCAGCTGGTTCTTTTGAACAGTGCTCAATATGCTAGTAGGAGTACTGTTTTTCAAATTTTCTGTTTTCTATTTTTTTTTCCCCCTTCACTATCTTATGTATTCTCTCTTTTTTATTTTTATCTTTATTCTAATCTCTACTCTCACCCCAGCCAAGTGTAACATTCTTTAGTATCCATCTTTGTCTAGGAAGGATCAAAAGCCTAAAAAAAAAAATTTTTTTTAATGTATTATTTATATTTCATCAAAAAATGTGAGGTTGAGATACATCATTTACTGAACAGTACTAATCTGTGACAGACTGTCCTCTTTAATAATATTCAAGCAACTAGTTAAAAATAAAAGATGGTGCACAAAGAACAGTGCAGAGTTCTTCTCTCCTAGTCTCCCATCTAAATGTCAATAGACATAATTAACATGCTCTGAACAAATGCCAGTTGGCTGGATTTTGCAAACAGGCTTTAAAATACTGAAAGTATAAAGCCTAAGGCACTAAGGCATCAGCAGCATATTTTTAAAGAATCACATAGAGTAAGTCCTTTTTTTTAAAAGTTGGTTATTTTGAGCATATATTTCGTATTTTAAGAATAGAAACGCATTTCCCTAATGAATAGATTGACCTCGGTTTTTTTTCCCCCTTAAAATTTTCACCCTTCATTTCAACAGTAAATGTCAATGAATCATCTCTTGAGAGCTATTGTTCTTCCATGTCACCTAGTGCTTTTCTGCCTGGTTTTCTTTTCTTTTTTTTTTTTTTTTGTTTGCTTTTTCAGTTGCGTGCCTCTGTTTGGGTGAGTGGAAAAAGTAAATACAATAATGCCCAGAGGAAAATTATCCATTAAATAAGAAAGAGGTGTATGTGACTTCCTTGAAAGAAATTAAAGATACTTGGAAAGAATTTTCAGAACTTCTTATGAAAGAGGATCCTCAGGTTGCAGGGAGAAAAAAGCTACTGTAGTGTTAGAAAATATGAGCATTCACACATCATATTGAGAGTTTTGCCCTAAACCCAATAGTAGAGCAAAGAGAATACTAAAGAATAGGTGAAAGAAAAGCCTTCTTTTCAGTCATACACTACACGAGTTTGATCCTGCAGGAAAGAACATGGAATACATATGCAAAAAAAACCATTAGATGTGATCACTTTCCAGACTTATATTTTCTCCTTTAGATTTTAATACACAATTCAATTTTAAGAAGAGACAATAATAAAGGAGGCTGAAAATGCCAAATGGGATATTACAGATGATTTCTTAGAGAAACGTTAATACAGCAAATACATTGCAGCCATATGTACATATTTGCTGACAGATAAAATTGTGATTTTCCTAGCAAGAAAGCTAAGGTCTGAATACACCACAGGAAGTGATCCATATTCTGAATGGATATTCTCCTTTCCCAAAGAAAAAGAAAAACTGAATGATGAATCTCATCTAAGCATAACCGACTACAATTTTTCTGAAAAAATTAACTTCTCTTTTGACACCAAAGGGGAAAAAATTGCAAGAGCCTTTGGAGAATAAATTCGGATAAAAATTTCAATTTCATTGAAAAAATGAATTTTTCTAATATAATCCGGGGAAGGGTCTCAAGTGAAAAAAATTAAGAAATTTAGTACTAGGAAAGTTAATTTAGAGGAAGTTGAGCAATGTTCTTTAAAATTTTCAATTTTGGTGTATTAGTAAGAAGGTTTGCTGTTTTGTTGTTTCTGCAACTTCTGCATGGATTAAAAAAGGCTTGTTTGTCAGAAAATAGTTTTTTCAGATACTTTTAAACAAAGAAACACAAGGTGACTTTAAACACAAATATCCCCTGATTAAATGTGATAATTCACAGCTTTTCTTCTGTCCATATGCCATCAAGCACAGATATAACTTATTTTGCTTTATTTCTAATATTTCTCAAACCGGGACACATTTCTACTGTCCTTCAGGTCTGGCAGAAGAATAAAAGTGGCAAAAATGCTCACAATTATATGAAACCACAATGTTGAAGAAATAGAATGAAGTCTGACTGAAATACTTACTTTTATTATCTCATAAATAATTTTCCTCTGAATCCCCAGCTCCCACTCTCTAAAAATCAAAACAAACAAAAAAAAATATCCAATATAACTTGATTGGTACGATTTAATTTAATTAAATAATTTTGTAGGATACGATCCCATAAAAGGATCAACTCAATTCTGCTAGGAATAGGAACATGCCTAGGAATAGCAAACTACATTAGTACTGCTAAACTGTCACTCCAGAGGGAGATTCTTGGTCTTCGACACCCAGTGGTACACAGCAATTCCCATTCTCATTCCTCAGCTGACAGCTCTATCTGCCTGGGGGAGACAGCTATGATCTCACTGCATAGCTTGTGATCTGGACTTACATGTGGTGCTCTTGCTTCACTAAGAGATGTTTTAGCTTGCTTGTGCTTTTTCGGTTTGAGTTTTTTCTTCATTAGGTTTTGGTTTCAGTTTTTTGTCCAGTTCACAATGTCTGAAACAGTGCATGGCCCTATCAAAGGTAACATTTTAAACCCTTGAGGCTTAGGATCTTTGTATATCTTTCCTGACATAAGGTATGAAGGTGCATGGTATTAAAGGCACGTCATATGTTAAAATTCTGAAGGATGGATGACTTCATATGTAGGCTGCCTTACATTGTGAGATCGTGTTCAAACTTCTTTTGGGATTTCTCAACAAACAGAAGTCTTTCTAGAATTACTCCTACATGAAGAGAAACTCCAAAAAAAAAAAGAGTCTATGCACAGACTCAGCCACCTGAGAAGTAAATGGCCTGGGAATCTGGAAATGAAATTGGAAGCTAATATATTTTTTAATTTTAGAAGTACACATGGACAAGTAACTCAGTTACTACAGCTTTATAAGAATTAATATGATTCTAGTAATCAGCAGTTCTTTAAGGTCTAGAGCCTGCTGAAACTATTCTGAAACTGATAAAGATAGAAGGTTCTCTACTTTCCCAACAGCTAATTTATTGATATCTTACTAAAACCAGAGATGACTAAAATAAAGCATATTAAATCAATGTGTATTTTCTACATAGATACTATAGAGAAAGGTTTAAATGGAAAGATAAGAAAAAAATTGAACTAGTCAATTATTTTTTCACTTCTAATTAGTGTGATCATTATTCTGTATTGTGTAGGAGAAGAAAAGCTTTAAATAAAATTTCCACAGATAGCTAAGAAAATGTAATGGAAATTTGATTAAAATATTAACACCTTCTAAAGCTGAAAATAAACTTAGGCATTGCTCTGTGTGAAGATAAAAGAACTCAGACCTCAAAGAGCATACGCTGGGTCTGAAGGTCCCATTTCTCTTGACTCTGGATTTTCATTATTTTAATCCTTGTTCAACATTCTCCTAACCCTGACTCTTTCTGAAAACAAAGTTTATACTTTTGCATGAAGATTTCTGAAGTAACAAAAATCCTGACTATTCAGAATTGTCTCACTCTTGAAAGTGATGAGTAACTCAACATCTAATCCCATACGTGAGTGTTCCCATGATCTAGACATTTTGCCTTATGCATTGTTTGATCTCTTATATGCACAGAGGACTGAGTAGACAACATGTGTTCACAATTTAACACATTTGGAATTTTAAGGGACTTGAAGAAATTTGTAGATGTCTGGGAAATTTCAAGCATTTGAAAAGACTTCTAAAACATGAAATCAGCATCGTCCCAGTAACAATCATTTGTTTTGGCCAAAACAAATGATTTTGGCATTTTTGGCATTGTCCAAATGCACTGAAATGAATGCCACCAGCACTGAAGAACCAGTGGAGAATGTGACTTCTAATTCAAAATTACAATAAAAATAAAAAAAAAAGTGGACAGGAAAAAAGGGAACTTTTCACAGATGGTTGGTGTTTCTCTTTACAGAAGCTGCATGTTCATTTTCCATAGGTCAGTTCAGTAAGATTGTGACAATGGCATTTAGGTTGCTGCTGTTGAGCCTTTTTTATGAGTATTTATCAATTCGCAGTCAAGCTGATTGATTGAAACCACTTTCTGTAACCACTCAGCAGGGATTTGGGCAGGATATCCTGGCTTGAATGGGGATAGTCACCCTCTTGGACTTGATATGGGGCCTTTAAAGTATGCATTTTCCTGATGTAGTGTTCTCATGTTTCAGGATAAGAAAGTGTTTCCTTGGCACTAGATGTCAAGCTAGACTCTCAGCAATTTGAAGTTCGGTGCATTAAAAAGGTTTTTTCTAGATGTAGAAGGTGATATGCTCTTACTGATATCTTCCAGTAACTAGAATAGGATGAAACCATGACCTATTTTGCTGATAAGCAAGAAACAGCCTTGTAATGTGCATTTCCCTTCAACACACAAATTCATGTATTCAGTGTGTGTATTCATGTAAGAGGTCCTGAAACCCTCAGGCAGTCACTTTCTGCTTCTCCACTGCCGATCATGAAAAGCCTAGAAGCTTTCACTCATTTTGTGGGCAGGAGCATAGCTGTGGGTGGTGAGTTGGAATTGAAAGATAAAGAAGGAACTTTAGTTAATTGCACTAGTACAATTGGAAGGAGACAGAAAATCAGGAAAAGCTGTTGCAAGATTCTGGTTCATATCTGTAAAAAGGTGTGAAATATTTGTACCTGAGAATCGTCTCTATTAACAGTCACTGGAGTAGGAGGTAAAACAGGTTTCTCTATTCAAGTATAAATTTCTCAACTATTAAATTAGGTATTCTTTTACCTCTTTTTGCTTAAAATTGTCCCATGAACCTTGAACAGAAAGGCTTGAGGGCCCCATTCTTTACTGATTATATACTCTCCCTAGAGGGTACAACTACAGATCCATATCTGTTTAGACAAAGGAAAGAACCACAGTCAGTGTTTACAACATTCTGAATGAGTACTTTTATCCTCTAAAAAGAGACCTCTCACCATGATATTTTGAAAGAAAGCTGTACTCTCCACCTCTCCCTAAAGGAAGACAAGATTCCAGAATCCAAAAGAGGTTTCTAAATCCTCAGCGACACATCACATCCTCAAACACATCACAAAGTGAGGCACTTCTATCATCAAGGAAAAAAAAATTCATTTAAGCCAAATCCTTCTCCACAGAGGCTGTGCACAGCAGGCTATGTGTTGTGATGTATTTTAATATCTGCAGTTGTTTCTAAGGCAGGTATAGCATCACAGGTTGTAATGGGAATATTAATTAAGAAATAATTACAAACAACCAAGCAAACAAAAGCAAACATGCAACCACAGCAATAACAAAGCTCTTTGACAGAGATTGTAGGGGAGAAAAGTCATACTAATATTATGTCTCCCGAGATATCTCCCTAGATATCCCTAATACCAAGTGTCTGCTTTGGGAATATGGATTTCATAACTGCAGCCAGTTAGAATTGTCAGTATTTTTCTTGTTAAGGTGAATTAAATCTAGTTTATAGATTAAACCACAAGTTTCACATAGATTTTTTCTTCTGTGTACTTACTATATTTAAAATGGCTGAATGGGTTTTGAGTTACTTAGACCTTACAATATGTAAGTTCTTTCAGAAACTTTGGATACCAGTTTCTAGAAAGCATTTGAAAATCTTCAGTAAATGGGATAAATAAAGGAAGCCAGGAGGCTTTCATGTGGGCCTAAAATTAAGATTCTAAATCTGTACTATGCTGCCCTGTACAACGGCAGTTTAACAGCTTGATTTTTAAAGTACTGGAACTTCAGAATTCTTTTGGATAACAACAGAATGATCATATGTTTTCTTCTGGGTATAAGTAAAATTCTGCGAATAATTGCACCATGTCTTTGCTGTAAACAGTACTATACTGCCTGTTGAGAAGCATATGTTCAACACAGTGCAGAGTTCTATTAATGCAGAACCAATGTCAAAGATTTGGCTGCTTCCCAGAATTAACTGACAGCGTTGTCTGGGCTCCATGCATTCCATAGAGTCTCTCCACACTCTAAGGAATTTGTGATTTGAAGTGATTTGAGAGAAGGAGCTACTACAAATCTCAATATCCATCTTCCCAACAATGAGAGGAAAACAAGTGATTATACACATCTGGTAAAATATCTTTTTTTTTTTAATGAAGTGGCAGAGAAAGATATGAAATGTTGACATGAAAGTTAACTTGTAAGCTGAGATTTTTTGGTGACAGCCGCTGTCAGCTGAAATGGTTTCTACTGCTGTAGCTATGTGCAGCTAGGTAAATCTTTCCATTTGCAGGTATCATCTTTTCTATTTATTTTGTTTAATTGTATCTTGCAGGACATGGCAGTCACAGTTTTTCCTATTGTAAATATTTTTGGAAAATGCAAAAACATTAGATAAACATATGGAAGGCAGATTTTATTTTTCTGGATGTTTTTCCTATTTTTTCCCCTTTATACACTACAGACTCAGAGCTCTTCTTTCCTAGACAAGCAGTTGTTATCTTTCATGAAGGCAAACTTCATGTCTTCAGCTCTCTAATGAGGGACTTTGGCTGGTATCACCGTTTAGAAATATTCACTGATAGCAAACTGTAGACTAAAGGACAGCATAAAACTTTTGCATTCCCTTGCTGTTGACCATTTGGAACTGTTATATTGTAAGACTTAATCTTACTGTTTTATTTGCCCATATGTATTAAGAAACTAGCATAAATGGGATCTAAAGGCATTTTTTTATGCCAGTTTTTCTACCAGGAAACAAATTATTTTTCATTGCTATCTCTAAAATAATGACCTAGTGAAAACCTTTGACAAGACAGTTCTTTAAGGGCAAAAAATATTCCGTTGTGATAGTGCTCAGATCTTAATTGATACTAGAGACAACTCCTCTGGTTAGGAAGAAACACTTTTGGTCATAAAAATACTATCTAAAGACTTATTGTGAGAAATTCATTGTATCTATTAGATTTGATACAATAAAGAGTTTCCCTAGGTCATGGTATAACTTCAACTGGCAATTAAGTACCACACAGACATCCACTCATTCACTGCTGGAATGGGGAGCAGAATCTGAGAAAGGTAAAATCCAGGGCTTGAGATAAAACCATTTTAATAATTGAAATAAAGTAAGATATAATGTTAATACTACTCCTATGACTAGAAATAGTTGTAATTAAAATAGATATAACAAAAAGAGGGAGAGAAATAAAAGCTAAAAAAAAAAAAAACAACCAAACAAAACCAGAAACAAGTGATGCAGAATACTATTGCTTACCACCCACTGACTGATGGCCAGCCCGTCCCTGAGCAGCAGTCAGTGGCTCTTGGCCATCTGCCCCATTTTATACACTAAGCATGACATTCAGTGCTGTGGAATACCCCTTTGGCTAATTTGGATCAGCTGTCCTGGCCATGCTCCCTCTCAGCTTCTTCACTTCAGCATGTGGCATTGAAAAATCCTTGATTTAGTGTGAGCACTACTTAGTAACAACCATAACATCAGTGTGTTATCAGCATTATTCTCATATTGAATCCAAAACATAGCACCACTTGCTAAGAAGAAAATTAACTCTATTTCAGCCAAAATCAAATGGGATGTTTGTTCACCTACAGATGATCTGCTTGGCTTTTTGTCATGATGGAAATGGTTGAAATGTACTATAGCTTTTCTCTAACCTTCTCTAACTTATCCCAAACATTCTGGCTGGTATGAAAATAATAAAGAAGTATTGACTTTCTTGCCAACCAATATAGCTGCAGCAGTATGTCATCCTAGGAAGAGCCAGGAGGTATGGAACAATGCTGTGAAAGAATCAGCTCAATGCCTATGGCTTAAGGAGAGTCCTTTCCTCTTGTGACAGTATCTGGATGTCAACCAACGCAGTCAGTCATGTATGTTATATGATAAAAGCCTGTGGTATAATCCTAAGGCATTATCCTTATAGGATATGATGGAGATTTTTCTGATCATATTTTTCTTTCTTAGGAACTAATAAATTGAACTACATTTATACCAGAGGATATTATTTATGTTAGAACTGGCTCCCAGCTTCAGCCACGTGTTTTGTAAATGCCACAACTCCCTTAGGTTCTGCCTTCCAGGAGCCAGAAACAGCAGTGGGCTGCTCTGAGTGACTCAGATGGATTTTGTTAGGGCAGAGATTCCTTAACCATTCCTTCCAGTGTGATGGAAGCAGTAGTAACTTGCCTCTCTGGGGAGGCTTATTAGCAGATGTAGAACAGGCCATTTGACTCTTTGCACAGCACTTCTTCCTTAACAGAGATTTTCCCTTCTGTGGGGAAAAGACAGATGGGGAAAATTCCTATGGGTTTGTGTCAGCTCACAACGCAACACTTGGATTGCTCTAACTCAAGCTGCAAGGGAAGTACTCCAAATTCAGAAATACTGGATGTCACATTCTTGGCTAAATAAGCCTCTTTGGGTGCAAACACAATAGGAACTTTCTATTGACATCATTCTGTGGGATACTTTTTTATTGGAACCCATGAATTCCTGGAGTACCTAAGATAGACTGCAAATATAGACTGAAGAGAGACTTCAGACGCAAATATTAAACAGCATTTCCTGTCTCTCTGTTTAACTACAAATCTCAAGTAGTGTTCTTTCAACCTGCTTTTCGTGGATACCTGTTTGTTTGGGTTTTTTTATTGTATTTTATTCCATTCTAGTGTAGATGTATGTTTTAGAAAAGCAGGCCATAACACCTAAGAGACAAAGTAATGGGATGAAAAACGCCAATTTCCATTGTTTTGATTTCAAAAATTTATTTGACCATAATTTGAAAAGTTATCAGTGCTAACTGTTGTTTCTGTTCACTTTATTTGTAATAAGAGCTTTTGGGGAAAGAATTAAAATGTAACTTGACCTGTTAAGTAACAAAGAGATATTGAATTATATGTGTACATTAAAATATCAAAGACCCTAAACAGAATTCCTTATAAAATCTGGATTCAGCATACAACCAGATATCTATAGATACAAAATAAAAAGTAAACAGAAAGTACTGAGGAATTGGAAGGAAATGTGTCTGGTTTTCAGCCCAGAAACTAATTATAGTTGAATACACAACTGCAAATATATTCTAAAAACTTAGGCAAGTCTGAGAAAATTAATACAGTAATATTTGACTTTTAGAAGACTCATCATTAGGCTCAACATATAAAATATTGTAATAGCAATTTTATGACTGAAACAGTAAATAGACACTTCATTCTCACTTATTATGGGATAAAGGAAATTAAAAAAAAAAAAAAAGCAGAGAAAAACAGATGAGATTCTGTTTGTGTAGTTCCACTAGTGTATGTACCAACCACAGACAAAGAGAAGCAAGGAAATGATAATGGTATGTTTGTACTGAAGGCTTCCTCTGTTTGGATCTGGATGGCATCAAAGTAAAATATCTGACAGCTTCCCTTGGCTTGTCAGACCATAATAGCAGCTTACAGAAACAAAGCCTCGCCTGCAAATTGGCTTGGAATCACAGCAGAGAAAGTTTCTGTGTAAAAGAGAGATGAAGAAAACCTAGCAAAGGTGGGAGACTCCACAATATTTTAATGAAGTGTTTGAATTTCAAGCTTCATTACCAGTATATCTGAAGTCAAAATAGTTCAGCCTCTGAGGACATCTGAGCCCTGTCAACTCATTTTTAAAAACATTTTCTAATTGATATGAAGGAAGCTTACTTCATATTCATGGAAAGCCTTTTAAGAAACACAAAAGAAAACAAATAAAGAGAATAAGCACACATTCAAGCACTGTCATAGGCCCTAACACTGACTACAGCCAAGGGACATTGCCCACTTTCCACTGTTGTTCACACATTATTCTTTTTGCTCAGATCATCTCCTCTGATCAATTATTAAAACATTAGTTAATTATTAAACAATAGTTAATCAAATATTAAGTATCTGGACATTTTGGAGCCCATTGTTTTCAGCTGGATCTACATATAAATCTAAATACCATGGCGCCTTCTTCCCTATCAGGAATGGCTACGGCCAAGTCTGCATTGGGGAACAGTACTGGGTGGAGATATTCCCAAATCATGACCACCACAGGGTCAGTGAGGACAAACAGCTCAGTTGTGAAAGCTGAAAAAGTCTTGTTTGCATGGCCCTATGTCGAACCATTTAAATGCTGCCTTACAAATCCCATCATCCTGCTACTTCTCCAAGCTTCCACTTTTGCAGCTACAAGAGGAAAGCTCAGAAATCCCTGCTGTCATGAAGACATGGGCTCAAAAACATGGTAGAAGTGGGAAGGACAGGTCCTGAGCCACATATAACTACCCAGGAAAACAATTGCATAGATTTACCTCCAGAAATGAATGGGAAGTTCGTACAGTCTCTGAAAAGTGAGAATGTAAAGCTCTATGTAGTAATTAAGAATTATGTAAGATTAAAATTAATTTAGAAAAAAACATCAAAGCATTATGAAATGGTACTCCTAACACGCAATGCCATATTGAGTTTTATATCTGCAAATAAATTTAAGTTTTGCACTACCAGCATGATAAAAAACCCCAAAATATACTGTTGTTTTCTTTTATCAAGGAAACATCAAATCTCTTGATCTCACCCACCATGAGCAGGAACTAGAAACTAAATAATTTCAACAAAATTTTGTGATGACTTTAGGAAGTAAAATTTTGAAAAAAGAATCATGTTAGCTTTTTACCTAAGAAAGGTGAAATTACAAATTGACAAGATCAGTTTGTGTGAGGAATAGTCTCTCTGGCAAATGTTTATCAGATTGGTAATTTTGTGACAGTGAATGCTGCTTTGCCTTCCTTTCCATTTGATATAACTTCCTGAGAGTGGACTTTGTGATCCCAGAGCTCTCAGCAAAGACTGCAGTTTGATATTCACGCATTCAGTCAAGAAAACTATAATTGATTTTCATATTACAGGATGTGTTTACATGATAGACAACTGGCAAAAAGGTAATTTGGAGATATATGTTGATGGATTTTTGCTTCTTTGTTTTCACAAGTGACTTAATTTTGTTAATCAGTTAATGAATTTTAGCTTTGTGAATAATTTCTACATGTAGAAAAGGACAAGATAGTTTACTGCAAAATATTCAAGAGTTAATTTTTACCTTTTTTTCCCACTTTTTCTCAGAGTGAACAGGAAGAAAAACTTGTGTAGCCTTTTTCATGTGAAAACAAAAATGAGTTTAAAAATACATCTACATAAATGCTTTTCTACCTTTTCAAAATTTTTGCTCTCAGAAAACGTAGCATTGATACGTAGACAGAGTATATATTTTGCTTTGGATAAATATTCTATAATAAAAACACAACAAGGTGGGGGTTGTTGCTATTACAATTAATTTTTATAAAAGTGACCTATCAGTAATGACCTTGACTCTGGATCATTTATTAGAAAATAAACAAATAGATGGAATAAATGACTTGTGGAAAAGGCTTGGGCTATGAACTCTCCCAGACGGTATTAATCCCTGAGAAATGCTATAGACCCTGATCATTAAGACTTAATTAATGTATTAATACAGTGTCTAAATGCTGAACTGTGCTTTCTTTTTGTTTAATTAACCTTTTGGAAATATTTTACTAATGAAGGAGGGCAATATAAGTTTGCCAGGGAGATGCCACATTAGCTTTTTTTTTATTCACAGCAAACTCAAATAAATTATGGAAAGCTCTTCATGTGTTTGTACACTTCACACTTCTGAGCGCTGTTGACTGTTGAAATGAAGGACAAGGGCATGATTAGAAAGACTCATTATGCACTGGTTCGATACTTTGGTGCTATTCTTCATGAATGTGCTTAGCACTCAGACAGAGCAGACTATGAATTCTCAGCAGGGCAGGTAAAATTGGATTTTGCTGTTCTGCCACAAGGAAGCTAAAGGTCAGAGGAAAAGGGCAAAGCTAAGATGATTGATCCGAGAAAAGATCCTTGGAGACCCAGGCTTCCTCTTCCTGTATCTATTTGGGAATGGATTTCTACAGACGCTGTTGTGGATATTGTCAATAATTTTCATATGTATGAGTGGGGAATACTCCTACTGGATTGGCTGCCTGAGTATATACAGTGGGGTGCTCCTGACATGCCAGGACATTTATTTCCTCAATGACAACAGTGGGAGCAAGGTTGGTTTCCCAGAGTTCTTAAGGAAACTGAGATATACAGTCAACAAGAACTGTCATAAACATTAATTTCCTATCAGCATTGCCAACATGATGTAGTGCTAGTGGTCGTAATGTAAATTTCTTTGGAACATAAACCTGATTTTGCAATTTCTAAAGTTGATTAAGGGTTGTAGACACATCTTCAGTTAGGGTGTTCCTGATTCCCCTATTAACAAGATTTTGAAAATTTTTTGTTTATATCTGACTCATAACCAATTAAGTTGTATTACACAATGGATGGCCAAAAACACTTCATTTCTGGATGCCTACTAATATTTATTATTCTTAAGGAATATGCTAGTATTTTAAAAGTGGGGAAGCTTTTTCCTATATATGTCTAGGTATTCCCACAGCTTTCAGATGAATAACTAGATTGCATTTTGAGCATCCATCTGCCTCTCACAGTATAAATATGCATATCTAAATATGATACACTAGTTTGGCATAGACTATTCAAATTTTAACAGCTATTACGTACTAAGCAAAAGCTTCCTATTTCTTGTTTAAAAATCAATCAATAAACCAATCAATCAACCACTGCTTGAGACAAATTCTCAGCTATGAATTATTTCTGTTATATCAAGAAAAGTTTTTCCAAGCAGTTACAAAATTATTAGAAAGGAAGTTTTTGCTACAAAACACCTTGGTTAACAGTTTAGTTTATGTTTATCATCTTCCTTTCATTTAGGACAATAAATTCAATCAAAAATTCTGAAAATGTTGCTTTGTCAAGGTAAAATGTATTTGCCTTGGAACAAGGGAAAAAATATTCAGCCAGGTTAATGGAAGGAAGAAAGATATTTTAATGTTTCCTTTTGCCTTTATCTGATTCATCATGCAATTTTCTGCCTTATTCTCCCTGTTTACTAAATAATTTATTAAATACATTCCTTTTATTTACACCCATAGGAGCAAAAATTAGATAGAAACTTGATAACATATAACAAGTACACTAGAACATATGTTATTGCCAGTAACACCTATAACCTTCACAACAGTTTGAAATAAATTACTTATTCTGCCATTACATGTTGTGAGGTAGAAAACAATCACCTTATAATGAGCAAAAGTTGGTCTATAACTGGTTGGGAAAACTTTGGGGTTTTTTGTTTAGGTTTGGGTTTTGTTGTTTGTCTGTGTTTTTCTTTTTCTTTTGTTGTTTTTTCTTTTTTTTTTTTACTCTTGCGCAAGAAAATGAGAGTTTCTTGCAATAACTTTTCTGTAAATTTGCATTTTGTCTGTGAACAACTGAAAATTTTTTATTCTCTTGCACCCACACTTCAAAAAGCAAAAAATACCAAGTTAAAAATCAATCAGGGCCAGGCTTTTTCCCTATAGCTATTGAAGTTGGAGGACTGTAAAGTAATATGCAATTTAATCTGTGGAAGAAGAATAGTGGAGAAAAGTCCAAACTAATTCATTACACAAAAACCAGTTACATCTCCATTGTATTTAATTGTTATGAGGTCACAGTTTCTATAAAAGTCTAGCTGCACTTTCTCATAACCACTGAACTTAAACCTCAGCACTGAAAGGTGTCTGTGGGAGGTGTCTGCCTCAGGCTGAGTATTTTGTGTGAATTTTAAGCTAAAATAGCATATTTTCTTAAAAAAAAAAAAAAAGATGCTAAAAATTCCATTACAAAACTGTAGCATTTGCTTTCTTTTGAGCAAAGAAAAGGAATTCACAAGGGCTGAGATGGTGCTCCCTGTCTAGTATGAATATTGTGTCATTTCAAGTGGGAATTAAAAGGTTGGACTAAGCTTACAGGGGTCAAGAGAAACACAAGAGCAAAAGAACTATTGTCAAAAAATGGGTTTTTCATATATTAAGTTGAAACTGTATAGCTCTTAGCTTCTGTACTAAGAGGAGGGAAGGCAAGAGTTTGTCTGGAATGCCAAATAAAAATCAAGACTACAAACACAGAGCTTCTGTCTTCTGCTTAACCTGCACTTCCCCCTGCCGATGTCCTGCTGAGGAGGAGGAAGTGGAATGGAAATAAGTGAATAGCCTGGAGGGAAAGAGGGAAAGTGGGAGAGTGCAAGGTCAAGAAACATAAAGCAGATGTTATGATGTTGGAAAATAGGACCCTTGAGGAATAGAAGACAAGAGGCTTAGGTAAGAGCTATGAAATTGGAGTAAAAACTACTTTATCTACACACCATGCTAGAGCTTGTTTTTTCACTCTGGTGCTGGGGGTAGAGGGGGAAGGAAAGAACAAACCCATTCCATGCAAGAAGAAACCTTAAAATACATTAATTGTGAAATTGAACATTTCTTCAGCATGACATACCTTTTTCCTTATGCTCTTTAATGCTATCATTTTGCTCTTGTGCTTATTGTCGTCTGAATGCAGACCCTAATCTTTAGACTGACAGCTCTGAGGTACTCTCTCTAAGAGTCCAGCATTATGGAGAATATTTCAGACATCTATTACCAAATGTATAAACAAGACTGGGAAATTTCTAAGGAAACAATATAGTAATGAGTTTGATAAAGAAACCTTATGGCAGGAATAAAGTATGAAAATCTGTGTGTAGTAGTTCATATTTTGGTGAGGTAATGTAAATATATATATATAAATATGTATATGTAGTGACCACTCTTTTGTTGTTTATTTTATTTTCTTGAAGTTGATAATTCTAGTCTCTTCATTTTGATGTATGACCATATCATATCTGGGATACTTCAAAAGCCATTTTGGAACAGCAGAGCTCATTCGGTTCTAAAGTAATGTAGGGGGAAAAATTTGATTTACATATTTAGACATATCTTTCCAGAATGTAATTGTGTGCAAAAATAATTATAAAATTGCTTCAAATTTCTTCAGTATTTTCTGGTGGATTTGCTATGAAGGCTAGAGAAAAGCTATCTCTCAGCAGTATCCATCTTTAGGAAGAATGGAACTTGGCTTACTGCCCTTATCTCCACACATTACAGATCCTCTGGAAATTCACTCATTATTTCAATAACAGACTGAATTTGATCAATTTCTTTGTTAAATTAGAATGCTTCAAAGTCCACCATACAACTGCAGTGTAGTTAATGAATGCTTACTAAGACAAAGCTCCAGTGATACCAAGGCCTCCACATAAGTGGGGATAAGAGGAAAGACACTCTGCTTCAGGAAAGCCATTGCAACTCACTTTTAGAACACTATAGTAAACTCTGCTTCTGCCCTTGGTTGGAATTCGAGAATAATTAATATCTAAGTGCTCTTCAGAGAGCTAATTTGATTAGTCAATGTAATTAACAATATTTTCTTGAGTATTTGAGGTTCAGATGCTTCCTGCTTCAGAAGAATATGCTGCCTTAATTTTCTTTCACTCAGTGGTACTCAACTTGAAAAGCAGAGAAACCTGCCTATGAAGAGGGCTGGGGGTTTGGTTTTTGGTTTGGGCTTTTTTTTCTCACATATATAGAGAGAACTAGGATTTACTCTTGCTCCTCAATTTCAGTTAAACAAAATCCACAGCTAAGGGAGATTTGCTACGTACACTCTTGTGAACAAAAGTGTCCTATATTTAAGGAATCAAATGACAAATTTAACTGCATACAGATTTGTTTGTATCTGTTATAACTCATTTTTACTGTACTCTCCTACAATTCATCTTTTTTTATTAATTAAAGAACTCTTTCCAGCATTTTTACCTCCTCTTTTTCCTGACTGTTTCTCATATGGGTCTATAGAGTTGTCACTGAAGGGTACTTAGCAAATCTCACAGTCCCAAATAAAGCTGTGCTTGAAAATAATGATGATGATGGTCATACATCACATCATCACAATTTTATTTCTTTTTACTGCAGTCTCATGTTATTGTTAGGATGAAAAAACCCTACTTTTATAGCAGGATATTTCCTTTAATATTCCATTTAAAAAATAAATTTGCTGCAGCATGTCAAGACAACCTTTAAAACATTGCACAGTGTATGACTGATGTACCGCATTACTTCACCAAATCTCTGATGCTACAGAAATCCCACTGCTATAGACTAGCTCGTATCTTTAAACACATTTTGTATCTTTTACATATATTTTCTAAAAGGATGTTGTACCTCTCAAACAGTAATATCACAGGACTGAAATAGACACTGATTTGCTTCACTGTTAATTACCAGGGGGTTAATTTAATGTCTGAGAAGTAGACAAAAGATTCTTGATTTCAGATAGTGCAGGACTGGGAACCAGACATTGGATTAATCTCCATATAAACCCACGTATCTAAACCAGTAACTTGTATCTCAACTTCTTACATAGGCTTCTTCCACAGCTTGGAGAGAAAGAGGTGTTTTCTGTACACTGTTTAACATATTCTAAGATTGATGATTTAGGAGACATACCTCTCAGCACCCTTTGCTATTTGCTTTTATTTCTTTTTTAGAGCAGGCCTTCAGACACAGAAAAAAATTTTAATACATCAAGGTTTGAGGAAAGTTTTCCAGTTTAAAACAAAAGCTGAATTTGCTTTGAAATATTAAAATTATTTAATGCTTAACATGATTAAATATGTGATTTCTGATAATTTAATTTTTTTTCTGACTGTGGTTTTACACCTCATATTTTGAAGGCAAGTCTTTTGATTTTTGATATTTTTAGTAATACATATTCTGATTAAGGAAATAACACATATTTTTATTTAATTGGTCCTCTTGGAGGTTCCCAGGCAACCTAATGTGTTGAAGATGAAAAAAAAAGGTTTATTCTGTGGTAGAACAAAGATAGAAAAACTGCTTGAACAGGTTTGTGCTATTTTCTACTATATTCAAAGCACTCAGGCTAATTTAGCAGCAGACTGAAATTTCTTATTTTCTTATTCATTGGGTTGCTAAGGAAGTAGAGGTTAAGAGAAGGTTGGGCACCTTGCTCCTGACAAGTGAACTGCCAAGGGGATGAGGAATATGAGTGCTAAGATGACTAGAAATTTGCTCAGTTATTGTCACAGTTTCAAAAGATTTCATGTGTTGCCCTAAACATTTTGATCCCACCAATCAGTGATATCAATAAATCATTTACTTCTGTGGAGAAGTGTCAGGAAAATTCTGAACAATTCTCAGTAATTTCTTTCCAACTCTAGGCAGCAGCAGCGCGTATCTGTCACAAGCTTAATGAGCTCTGGGCTGTAATAGCTGGAATTTGGATGGTTTTCTGAGCATATTGCAAAACAATGTGGATTTGTGAGGAAGAAGGAAGGCTACAGAGCTTATTAGGAATATTTTCCTGCCTTCCTGGCTGCTAGAGGTAATCCCATGTTTGTGGGAGAGGCATAGCTCAGCACATGAAATTGAACTCATCTTGGGTTTTGACAAGCTTTGTCTGTGTATTTGTTTGCCTGCTGCTCTTGCAATTGTAAATATATTACAAATGATCTGAAGACAGATTTTTTCATGCAATAGAAAAGCAAAAGGGAAAAATATTTGAAACTGAAGGCTCCATATTTGTTGACAATTAGAAATCTATCGACTGCCATGTCTTCTGGAAATGAAAAAATGCTACAAATACGCTAACTGCTGAATTTTTCTTCGAAGCATTTGTGATGGCAAGTATCTCTTGTTAAATGGATGTATATTTTTTGTTCTTACATTTACTGCTTTTCAGTAGTGCTATTTAGAAAGCACTCTTGAGTGCATTTATCCTTCTGTAAATACTTTATTCCCATGAGTCAAAATAATACTGTTCACATGTACCAAGGATATCTATTGTATGAATACGAAAAAAGAATTTGTCAGTTGACATACACCACCTCTGTATAGGTGTTTGTCACTTCATAAAGTCCCATAAAAGAAACAAAGTCTTTATGCAACAAATGAATTGCTGAAGTTGCACTGCAGATTGTTATGGATGCTCTTGTAATGGTTACTAAGGTGGGATTCTGAATAAGCCCAAGACAGATCAATGAATCACTAGTATTGTCAGGGCCAGCTTCAGGCATTGGAAGTAGAGGCAGTTGCCTAGGTAGCAAAACTGGAATGGACAGGAAAATATCCATAATTTAATTATCTTCTTTAAGAAGATCTTTAATTACCTTCTTCCTGTAGCTGTGTTACATGTCTGGAAAGACACTTTGGTTGGCTAATATTGCCAGAAAGATCAGGGCGTATGGACTAGGAGTTACTGCTATGCAGAAGCAGGGCAGGAGAAAAGAGGCAGTGACAGTGACATGAAATTCTACCACCACATTTCAGCCCTACTTTTTCTCCCTGTGTCTTCTTTTACTGATAGACTTGCCTCCCCACACTTAGAAGTGGCAAAATTAATTTTTGCCTTATGCTCCTGAGAGGTCTCAAGCTGGTTCCCAAACCAGTTATGTTGGCAGAACACAAAGCAATTCAACTGCCATTATAAGAAACCTATTTATCTGACCTTTATAAATGCCCACTGTATTTTTCCATTTTTCTAGATGAATGAATGTTGTAAAAGAAAGTCTCATGTGATGAAAAATTCATAAACTTTAAGACCTTCGAATTTCTCCTGATAGTTCTTTTATCATCGAATTTGACCATATCTTTTCAGAGGTACATCTGGTCTTAATTAAATACTTCAAATTACAGCTAATCCATCATATACTTTGAAAAACTCTTCCAGTCTTAATTACAAACACTGTTAATAATGTATAACTTATAGATCATTAAAGTTCAAGCTTCAGGTTTCAGCTATTTGATAATTTCATTCATCTTGCTATTAATATATAAACCCTCCAGTGTGACCTCTCTATGTAGGGATCTATAGACTGATTAACTTGCATCCTAACTTTATCTCCAAAATTTAAATAAGAGTCTTCTCTTTAACATGGGTCAGCTAAGAACCGTCCACTGCCCTGAAGGAATATTCAGGCTAATTTTTGATGTATCAGCTTAGATCCCAGGAGGAACAGCTTCATTAATAGAGCATGTTATCTATTCCAGTTAGCTAAGCTTGTTACAACTGGCTCGGGCACCTGTGTGCAGAGATGCAGAGTGTTATGTACACATAATAGGTCTCTCTGGCTTTATTAACAAGTTAAAAAAAAAAATTACAACAAAAGTACTCAGAATAACAGATGGAAATAATGCTTTTAAAGAAACCTACAGGCCAAAATACATTAGCAGGGAAAATGGAAATAAAAGTAGAAACTTCCCAAAATTTAGTCTTTGAATGATCTGGGTGAAATCCAAAGGAATTTAATGCAAACCCTGTGTTCTAGGTTATGAGAGTCACTGTGCTGTCTATAATCCAGCCTAAGTCACATATACTAAGTATATGTACTGGTATATTGTTATGATGTTAGTATTTCTGAACCACTTTCCGTCCATGACTCAAAGAAGCCCAGTGACAATCTACTCTACATTTAGCAAAACAAATTTTAAAATTGACTGGTAACTCTAAGTACTCGAGAATGTATTTTTTTACAATAACATAGAAAAGTATTTACAACAATGAGCTCTTACTTGAAAGGTTTGATAGTCTATATTTTCAGCATTTTTACTTGCTTGACACTCAAATTTTTCAGGTTCCCTTGGATGATTAAAAATAGTTGGCATTCTAGACCTCTCCTCTTACAGAGCAAAATGTCAGAATTAAGAGTGGAATGATTCAACCAAGTTACAAAATTGTTTACCTTAAAGTAGTCTCCAAAAAAAGTGTTCTTTACTACTCCCTGCCTTCAGATATATTACCACCTATGCCAGGTGAACTAAACTGAGGGAGATTTTCTAGCTGAAAACTAATAGTTATTTTGTTAGGTAAGATTCTTGCAAAATCAGACCACTTACCTGGTTCATCGTAGCTATCGGATCCTTGGAAAAGGGGGAGATGGGAATAGTCATCCAGCTATGACAAGAGTGGCAGATCACCTCATCAATGTCAAAATTCTTGTAGAATCACACTTTTCCACTAAGTAGTACTTCATAGTAATTTTATTAAATCTAATAAGGCTGTGCAAAGTAAGATATCCCACTAAGATGAATGAATGTGGCCTTTATTGACATAAAAACACTTAGGATATTTAGGCAGAATGGGTGTAGTATAATCTGAATTTAGGGTGCTGTGCTGCAAACCGAGATATTCCATTTTAACCCGAGACCTTGCCTGCTTCCCTGTGATAATCACTGAACTAATACATGTTAATTTGTCCAACATTCCTTATAATGTAGTATTCTTTGCTCAAGTAAATACAGGGTTTGAATTCTTTGTGATGTAAATCATGTTAATATCTGTCTTAAATATTGTTTAAATTGAAAAAAAACAAACCCAAGAGATACTATTAATCATGGCTGCCAACCTGAGCATACCCATATGGGTTGTAATCTGTAGCTTTCCTGTTTTCTAATGCTTCTAAAGCTGCTAAATATAAGCCTGTACATTAGTATAATGAATAGAACTAAAAAAAAAGATGATTAGTTAAGATTTGTACCTTTTCACTGCGATGTATAATTTAGTATCTCCTTAATCATATAATTTAGAGACAATGGTGTAGATCATAAGAGTATTTGTTTTCAGTCTTATGATTTAATTGCTGCCTCTGTAGGTTCTGCTTGCCCAGTAAGAACATTTTTCATATACATTCCTTATGGGCTGGACAATATATTTAAATTGTCCAATTGGGCTAATTCTAATTTATGGTTGCTAGCAAGTAAGAATACTGTATTAATAACTGCTGGTGAAAGGATCCCAGTGATGGGGATTCAGGCCCAAATACAGAGTTTATGAAGTCAGTAGATAGGCATGCATATCATCGATGGGGCTTATATTAGGATTGCGAAACTACAGCTGAGATACCTCTGCTGAAATGAAGGAAAAAATGGGATTTATTACCAATTTTTGTTACTTTGATACCAAAATCAATGGATACATTTGTATCCATGCATTGATTCTTCAGCTGGGACCTTTAACTGCAGTCCGAGGATAAAATCGTGTTTACAGCAATATTATATAAAGCTTATGTACCTCATAAGATTCTAATGTTAAGTTCTTCTCTGGTCAAAATAGTAGCATGCAAATGTTTGGCAACTGTACCACATTATGGTTCAAAATTTAATGCTTGATAAACTTAGTGTTGAGTTTTTATGTTGGTCTGTTTTTCTGGGTTTTCTTTGTCAGTGGAGCGTTAAATGTCAAAATTTAACAGATTGTCAAGATACTGGGTCGAGGAAAAGGAGACTTTCGTCTTCCACTCTTTGAGTTTTATGTTATGATTAATTTACCAACATACTGTGTCTAATAGGTCAACTTCTAGCAGGTTGAAAAACACAATCAGCAAGTGTTGAATACTTAGATGCTTCCACGAGTACAACATTTGTAGCATTAACCTTCTTTCTCCACCTGCTAATAAGTTTTCATAGTGAAAAATTTGCTTCAATGTAGATGTGCACAGATGTTATTCCAATGAATATGATACCTTAACAATTTGGCATCGTGCTGCTCTGACCAACTGCTGAAAACCTTCCTGACATCCCACCACTGTACACAGTGTCATCATCCCTGATGCTTTCAAACCACTTCCACTGAAGATTGTTTGATTAAAATGCTAATAAAGTACAAATAGTCCCACTTTCTTCTTATGCAGCATCTGAGGTACTCACAAATGGATTTAAAATTACCCCTGCATGCAGCTGACATTTTCAAGGGGCAGTTTAGTGTCTACTTAAGCTGGCCAAAAACTGTGTCGCCCTGTTGAGTCTGCAGTACCAATTCTGTAGCACAGATACTGCCTACTGCTCGGACACAAAGGGGCTGGCAGGAGCACACAGCTGGGATGGAGGAGGAGTGCAGCACCACAGATTTTGGCAGTTGTTCCATCCTACGTCTCTCCACTGACAGTGGCACCAGGCACTTTTCAGCCTCTCCAGTCATGCAGGGATGGAGGAGTGCACTAACAAGAGTCTTCACAATATGGAAAAACGTCACTGCCTTTTATGTTTTGTTTCTGCAGTGTGATAATCATGTTAATTTTCAGCGTTAATAAAACCGAGATATTCTTGCCTGCTTTTTTGTGTTTTGTTGTTGTTGCTTCTGGCTAGTTACCATTCCTAAATTTAAAAAAAAATCTTAAATAAAATAGCAATACATTATAAAAATAAAAGTATCACCACATGCTCTTTTCTGTGTACTCTACTCTCCAGTTCCCCTGAAATCACTTGATCCCCAAAAGACAGAAACTTTGATAAAAATTATTTATATACTTTAAGTTTTACCCCTTTATGTGTCACATGTTCATCAGTAATGTCAGACTTCTCCCTCTTGTCAGAGACTGAAAGATTATAATTTATGGTTCAAACATTTTCTTGAAGGACTTTTAAAACTGTATTACAAAAGCTGCAGAGAAGGCTACCACACCCTGAACGGGGCTCTGAGAGGCCCTGGACCCGCTCGCTGATGAAGATAAAATAAAGACTCAGGGCTGGGGACATTCACGAAGCACAAGGCTAACACCTCCAAGGTGGAGGCCGCTGTCCCGGGGCTATCAGCTGCCAGGCCCGCACAGACGCTCGCACCAAAGGCTGGGGAGAGAGGCTTTGTGTGTGTTAGAAAAGCCGCGGTCAGAGGCGCAGTGACTGCCCAGCCTCCCCTGTGCAGAGCAGCGCGGCTGAGGGGCCTCACCCGGGG